>VYXF01001326.1:108605-234447 GCA_013397295.1 Polioptila caerulea
TTTTTTTTTCCCTGTTTGTGGTTTTTTTTTTTTTTTTTTTTTTTTGAGAATATAAAATTGTCTTCTTATGAGGGCTGTGTGTGTTCCTCCTGCTGGAAGCTTCTATCTTTGTTCTAAGTACTCAAATATATGAAAGGAATGTGCTTTTGACTGCAATTTACTTACACTGAGTCAAGGAGTAAGAATGAAAATTAAACCGTCTTTGCTGTAATAATTTTGGACACTGACAGTGATAATCAAATATTGCAAAGTATATAGTTTTTTAGCATTTTTTCTATTTATTTATGCTTCACTTCTTGGTGTGTTTGGAAATGTCTGCTTTAGTATGCTATGCGGTTGACAGTCAGAGAAAGCTAGCATTTGTTTATGGGATATTTCCTGCTCGTCTTTTCTATAAGAAGCAGCATTCCAGGCATTTTCAGAGGATGCTTTATCTCTGTTTTGTACAAAATGCTTTTGCTGAGAAGGGAAGGAGTGGGTGCCCCATAATGTAATTACATTAAATTACTAGAGTGCTTGCCTGGCACACAGGAAAGCTGGCTTCATTTACTGCAGCAAGAGAGACTGGAGTTGTGTTTCTGGAGACTCCTTGGGAGGCAGTGAGTGCTGGGTCAGAAGGCAAGCCAGGCTGGGTACTGGACTCTGCTGAAGGTCCTCCTGTGGTTCCTGTGAAGAAACTGGGGCTTCAGAGCTTACTTAACTAATGTGATAGGTAATTAAAAGGTTATAAACTGGATTGGAGTGGGGGAAGGGGCACATGTTGAATACAGAGGGAGATACTAAGCAGTAGCAAAGAAGCTTGGGCTTAGGCTTTGTCAGTGTCTTAGTCAGCTGTCTGATTCTCCTTGGCTTTGAGTCCTTTTCTTAGGAGGAGGCTTGATGCTTGGTTTAGGGATGTAAACTTCAGCAACCACTACACTGTTGCAATGCCAAGTGCTGCTCCACATGACGTGAAAGTGCTTCTGTGTGTCTGGTCCCAAGTACATGGCCAGAACAGAAGTGTATGAAGTCCTGAGAGGAGTCGTCTTGCAGTGAGAGCATCCCATCCAAAATCATCTCATTTGGTTTGACTGATCTGTACTGCTGGATGCAGCATAGCCTTGTATTAGGCCAGCTGGATCAAATGATGCTCTTTGAAGGTGCTGCCAGTTCACTTTCCTCTTAGAAAATCACCAGTAGGAGAAAATCTATCTGCAGTAGCCCTCACCTAAAAATAAGTTTTGAAACAGCTATTAAGCCATAACATGTAGTTTGTCCAACAAAGACAGGTTTCCCAATTATTTTCTCTGAGTGCCTACCTGTCCAGGTAGCACATAACTCCCAGCCATCTCTTGTGCCCCAATGTTGCATGCTATTCAGCATCTAGGTTGCCTGTGAGAGGAATGGCTGGTGTTGGGAGCACAGTCAGCTCCCACTTGAGATATTTCCAACCTCAAGAGCTTTTCAGAGATCTGTGTTGAGTTGCTACTTGTTAGGTCTGTGTGATATCTTAATGTATCTAAGGATGTTCCATGTTGTTAAGTTGTTCTCTTGATAGGAAGCCACTGTGGGGTTGAAATCTCTGCTGTAATGAGATCTAGTTCGTAGCAGTTAAATGTCAAATTCGTGATACTTGAAACTGTAATTAAAAGGGGAAAAAAGAGTACTGTGAGACAAAAATAAGAAAAAACAGTAGTAGTTTTTAGTGTGGCTTTAATTTTTTTATATAGAAGCAATACCTAGGGACTTGGGATAGTTTAAAATTGGTTTTGGTGCCAAATGAAATAACAACTGATGAAAAATTGCTTTGCAATGCTTGTAAGAAATATAATATTCAATGCATACAAATATACCAAAACTAAAGGGACGTGGTCTGGAAGATTGAAATAATGTTAATGAAATTATCCACTAATGTACATCTGTGTATAATTACAGCTTTCCAAACTCAAATTGAGTACTCTTAAATTTCTCATGGAATGTGATCATGTCTTGTTGTATATGTGTAGCAATGCTATAAAAAATGCTTGAATCCTGCTTTGAATTTGAACTACCTCATCCTTTCCCTGCAGCAGAGCAGCTGCAAATGTGTAACTAATCATTTCCTGGAACAATTTTTTTGAGTCTAGTTCTCAAAAGTGGAGCTTGATGTTGCATCTTCAACATATCTCAAATTCAGTCTTCCAGCTAGTCTTAATGGAGTGAGTGAGTTGAGCTTGGAAAGAAAAGTGAGCTGTAATAGCAAGGTTTGTCAGTTGTGGGCTTTCTGAGGCATGGAGAGCTTACAGTATCCTGAAAGAAAAAGTTGATGCAACTCAGTGATTAATCAGCCTAAAAAAAAATCCACCCCACCTGTTGTTTAGTCAGTTTACCATAACTAATTGTGTAAGATTGCTGCAAGGAATGTTTTAGCAAAATGTTAAGTAAATGTACATCCCTTAGATTCAGAGCTTTGGGAATAGCAAAGGCATGTAGAGAGTTGAATTTAAAAATTACATTTAATGTACATTTATTTGTTAAAAATATTACTGTAGTATCATTGTAATATTTCCCACTGAATGGGCTTGAAAGGTTGCAGTTTTGTTTTCTTTACATGTCTTCTAGTACTGAATCAGAAATTAGTGGGAAGCAGTGACATGATGTGTAAAATGAAAATATGCTGAATCCCCACAACACTTGCATTTTAGCTGTTGTGCACTTTCTTTCTTGTTGATATGTGTCCTGGCCTAGTAAAGTAACTGCATGAACAATGACCACAAAGGTTTTATTCTAGTGGTGTTCCATGTACATCTAATGTGTGGTTAATGTGTCTGCTGGTTGGCAGCTGCTTTTTTATTTTTCAGTAACTTCAAAATGGTTGTCTGTGTGCATTTACATACTAAGTTGTTGCCTGAAATTGCCAGCTCTTTTTAAAAATGTCAAGAAAATATTAAAGTATTAGTAGTATTTTAATATAGAAAAATACAGTAGTCTTTTAAATTGTTATTCATTAAATCTCCCTCTTGTGCTCTCATAATTAAAGAGCTGTGCCTCCTCTTAAACAGTTTGAGTTGCTTTCAATCTTCCCTTGAGCTTAGCTTTCTGTATGAATGAGTTTTGTCAGTGCCAGCATTGTTATCTTCTACCAAGAGGATTACTCCTGAAAAGCAACTGGCTTTTTAAGATCACATTAGAAGTTGGGATTTTGTTTCACTCAAGGCAAGCTGAAAAAGAAACTCTGTCTGTGGTGATGGCAACACGGTAATGCCATTCCACCATATGATTGATTCCTGTAGAGCACCAAATTACCATGCTGAAGCAATTTGCAATCAGCAGTGTAAAGAAACTGGTTGTGTTTATGCCTATGGTTTTAATAACTTCTTTTTAATAACTTCTTTTATCTCTTTTTGTGCTCTCAAGTTCTCACTAAAGGATGTAATATATTGTTTGCACCTAAAAGGTAGGGGATTCCCACGTGTGCCTTCCAAATTCTTACTTGGATGAAAGTTAGTACTTACCACAGAGTATCAGTTTTAGCTAAATTGCTGATTTTAGAGCCACAAAGTTCTAATCTGGGGCACAACGTTCAGGGTTAATATCCCTTAATCCCCCATACTCTCCCATCACAATACTATTTTATTAGGAGTCCCAGGAGGCAAGCTGAACATCAAGCAATATGAATATGCAGTGACAATTTCCTGGCAGCTTGGCTCACCTCAAAATGTCTGAAGGCTGTACCAAGTAGTTTCCTGAAAGGGTCAAATTTATAAAAATTCAAAATAACATTTAACATAAGATTTCTGAATCTAACTTTGCCTTTGTGTTTTTTGTAAAAAACAAGACACAATAGCAACAAAATCCAAAGTGGAAGAACTTGATAAAAAATTATTCTCAATGGCATATGCACCGCTGCTAGAAGGAGGAGTTTTATCCCAAAAACTTAGAGAGGGGGACAATGAGGAAGCACTCAATAGTTTTTGTTTGTTTAATTACAGGAGAAACCTCTGCATTAATATTTTGATTGTTTAGCAGATGTTTTGCATTTATTTTTCAACTTACATGTTTTTTAGACTCATTACAGTAATCTGGAATAGTAAAGAGCTTTGTTGAATTTTGCAGATACAGCTGATACTTGGAGTTCTCTGTTTCTGTAGCGTCTTTAAAATGATGCACAAAGCCAAATGAGTGAAATAGAACTTTCTCGAAACACAGAAAGCTTCTGTTTCATAGTCCTGGTGGAACTCAGTGCACAGTGACATATAATTTCCCTCATCAATGTGAGTCATAAACATTTCCTTGAAATGTGTTGTGTGGTTTTGGGAGTGTCTTTTTGTGTTGGTGTGGATTTTCTTTGTCATTATTATTGTTGTTGTCCTAAATCTTGCTTTAAGCAGAGGTATCAATTGATCTCCACAAGGCCCAGTAGCCTAAAGCATGTACCAACATGGTGATATGTAGTACAGGAACCTGTTAAAATTCCTTCTCTCTGGGATCCTTGACGCATGATACTATGAAAAGCATGCGTTAGTACTACTCATTTTCAACAGATTTAGCTTTATTTCTCAGGGGAAAAAACCCAAACCATCTGTATTTAATTTTTAATTTCAGTATTTTAGAAGTCTGTTGCCTTTTTTCAACATATTTCTAAATATTTGTGCCAACTTAGCACTTAGACACTTAAGCTGAATTTACATTGGAAAGTTCTGAGATGCCTGGGGACAAGCTGAAATGGTATCATTTGTGGTTGAAATGTTCCCCAGCATAACTTTGGCCTGTTCCAGCTACTTACTATTCCATCAAAGAATTCCCAGATGTGGCTTAGGAGCTGGGACAGCAAAGGCATGTTCCAGGATAAACTTCATACACCATCACCCTGCTCTGGAGACTCTGGCAGGTTCCTGCAAGAGATGAGAACTCTTCTGCACTGCTTGGTTTCAGTGCACTCAGTGATTAGTATAGGTATAGTGTTGTATTTTCTTGCATGTGGTAGTAAAGGTCTTGTCTTGAGCAGGATAGTGCAAATATCACTGGTTTTGTTGATGAGACTCCTTCAGTATAGATTTAGAAAAGGAAATGGGATTTATTTTGGCAAGTGTGCAAGAACAACAGAAGCTGATGGCACTTAACTCCATTGGCTAAGTGTAGTGTGCAAGTTGGCACACAGTCCATGCAGTTGCTATTTTCTTTGTTTTAAAGTTAGCCTCTTCTCCACTTCTTCCAAATGCATAATGGGGTAATTCCAGCTTCATATTTTGTATTTTTGTGGTAATAGGAATAAAAAAGTGTGGTGGTTGGGTTTTTTTCTTTCCCTGTTGAAATGAATATGAGATTTAGAGGTTCAGAATAAATGCTGGAAATTGGAGGAGGGCATTGCTATTTGCAATTTGCTATTTGCCCCCTCCCCCCAGTCTAAATCATCAATGTCTCTGCAATCACAAATCCAGCAGAGTTGCCTGTGAAAGCCCAGAATAAACCCAGAATAAACACCAGTGAAATTAACACATTAAGATATTTTGGACACATTTTTCCAATAGTAAGACTGCTATTCTGGAGATAATTGCTAAGTAACCTGATTTCTCTTTTCAAATAACTTTCTATTTAGGCTGTTCCTTCTTGGAGCAGGGCTTTCTTCAGGTCTTGCTTAGCCTTTTGCTTGTGTAGCTCCTTGGAACATGACTGATTAAAAAAAGAATTATTTCCTAATAAATTTCCTTTCTTTTTTTTCCAAAGAAGAATTTTCACATAAATTAACTGCAAAAGTCTGACTTGGTTTTTGTTCTGTTTTTAAAATAATGGAGAAAATAATCATTGTTTCTCTTAAAATCCTTGCTTTCTTGGACCACTTTAAGTTTAAAATTTGGAAAACCTAGTTTGCTTTGAAGACACAAAACTAAATTAAGGTTATTTTAAAGATTATGTACTTTTTTTCAGGAGGACCCAAATGATATTGACCCCAAAAGGAAAGAAATGCGTGGCAGTGATGGGGAGGACAAAGCACAAAGTATGGAGACACTACCTCCAGGTATTGCAGTAAGATTTGTTATGAAAGATCCATAGCCATAAAATATTTATCATTGAAAGCCATAAAACACTGCAGTTGTTCTGATTCTAATAATTCTTTGTAGTTTGAAAGTGCTAGGAGTATTTTAGCAACTTCCCTGTTCTTATAGCTTCAGCATTTTAAATCTTACCTGCTTCACTGCTCCTTTGAGTTTAAAACAATAGGGAGTGTGGTGCTTTGCTAGTAGGTTTGTATTGTCCTTCAATAGGTTTGAGATACTGTAAAAGCCTCTGGTACAAAAGTAGTCCATTTCTCTTGATGGTTGATGCTGGCAGGCAACAGACAAGTCACCTTGGACTGTTATTTTGACTGAAGATTCAGCCAAGGTTCATACTTTCTGAAGTTTTTTTCTAGCTTTTGATTTGGCAGATTTTCCTAACTGTGCTGCTGGTGTACTTTTTTTTTTCTCATGTTTGCTCAGTATTTGTCACATGCTGGAAAATAACAGAGCAACGTGATTTTTATTTTGAGTGAAATGCTCATGCCTTGAAGGTGAGTTAGGAAAATTAAGTGTTAAGGAATCTTTATTTCATGTGAATGTTTCCATAAACTTCTTTGCTGCTTAACTGTTCACATCAATGAGATTTCCTATATCACTACAATTGATGTACTAAAGCATATAGAAAAAGGAAAATTGGATCTGAGTATTTTACACAGTTGGAAAGTTTAACTTGGGACAAGGACAACTACTGATCAGATAGCATCACAGATTTTGCTTCTCTTCTGTTAATCCTCACGTTTTGCTTTCAAATGTCTCGGCCAAACATTTGAAATAGTCTTGAGTTCTTGAAGAAAGAACTATCCAAGGCAAGGTTTCTTTTAAGCAGCTTGGAACTTCCATCCCCAGGAACATGTGAGGTATGGCTTTTCTTTTTCAGTTATAGGCTCTCCAGGTACAGTATAAGCTCTTTGCAGTTGATGGCTTTTTTTCTGTATCCTTTGGCCTCCCTTAGCTACTGTTTGGAGAGGGGAAATATGACTGGTTATCTACATATACTTTTTTGGCAAAGCTTTTGCTTTGTGCATATATTTAAAAATAAATCCCCAAAAGTTGAAGAGCCTGGCTTGTTTAACTTCATTCCTGGCAGATCTTTTCAGGTATCTGTTCTGCTTAACAGACCTATCTACAAATTTTGTTTCTGGTGTTAGATCAGCCAATTTTTCACCTTCCAGCTGTTCTTTTTCCCCCTTTTTTAACTGTTTATATATTTTGTACCCAACTTTATACTTTCCCAGTGGCCTTAAGTAGCCTGTTTGAGTATTTAAAGGGAGTGGGAAGTGTCACAGTTTGAAAGGGAGAGCTATCAGAAGCTGGAAGGGTTGAAACTAGAAGTAAGATTAAGTGTAAAGTAGAGCAGGTCATGGCTTTTTTCATTTCATGGGTTGATTAGTAGTCTCTTATGGCCTGATGTAACAGACAGGAGAATTGTTACCACAAAGTAGTATCAGAGTCTGGAATCAAACATCAAAGGTGTCATAGACAGAACTACACACCCTTAAATCATTATTTTCTTTATTTTCAGTTAATAGAGGCAAGCTTCTGAATCCTTATGGCTGTGAAGCTTGGTATTCATATTTCTGCAGATTCTTTGCATTGTTTTAAAAATTGGATACTAATTTGCAGCATAGTCTAGACAAATTTAATATGCAAAGGTGAGTTTTGATGTTACACTGTTAGCAGTACTGTTGAAGTTTAATTAGTTAAATATTTCATCAATTGTGTTTGGATTACTGCGAGGTTTTCTGCTTTTGCAGAAATGTCCCCAAGGTGTTAAAAGTCCTTTTCCTTGCCCAAGGAGAAAAAAGATGTAGAATCTTCGGTCTTCAGATTTTTTTTATTATTATTGTTTATTGTACCTTATCTAGAACACTGTTCTCTCTGTCCTGCCGAGGCCTTCACAGCACGACAGTCTGAGGCGATTCCCCGCCCGAGAGGGGGTGTTTATCTTTTACACTAAAAACTACGTATACCTTATTTACAATTATTTTCCAATACCTATCACCTACGTTAGACAGTGTGTATTCTACTCAAACCCATCACCAGTGCCACCATCACAGCAGAACCATGGAGGAGATGAAGAAGAAGGAAGAANTCCCACGAACTAAAATCCAAACCACAGGTGTCTTGGGCTTGGTGCCAGGGCTTCTGAGCCCTCTGGGCCCTCTGCACAGGTCCCTGAGCCCCCAGGACAGTCAAAGACAAGCTCCGGGTTCTCACAGATTACTGAATGTTGTTCCTTAAATAACAAATATTAAACTGGATATTCTCCTGTTTTTCTGCTCTAGGAAAAGTCCGGTGGCAAGACTTTGATCAAGACGCCTACGTTGGTGCTACCGTGGTGCGATCCGGCCAGGATCCGTACGCACGGAATAAGTTCAATCAGGTGGAGAGTGACAAACTGCGAATGGACCGAAGCATTCCTGACACTAGGCATGATCAGTAAGTGCCAGACTGAACCATATAGCCTTGGATTAGCCTTTCTGTGTTTATTGCTTTGGAGCTGCTTTTTCAGAAGTAGGAGTTCTCCAGCTTTGGAAAGGACAGTAACAGTAAACTTCCTGATCCTTGAACAGTGTGTTAAAGAACAATAAATCTTATTCAAGTTTTTCTGTTTCCATGACTTCCATCAGTGTGTATTATATGTCCAAACTGGTGTTGCATTTCAGTCTCTCTTTGTTCCCCTTTATCTGGTGGCATTTCTAGGTTTCTACATTTGTAAGTCTGTTTCATGGTGGGGATGATCAAACAGTGGAGCAAGTTGCCCAGAGGGGGTGTGAAGTCCCGTGGCTTAGGGATACTCAAAGCCCAAGGCAGAGCCTGCTGTAGCAGGCACCACTTTGAGAGAATTTGGGCTCAGAGATCTCCAGGGCCACTTTGGATCTCAGTCACTCTGTGATTCTCTTTGTACATGATGTTTGTTAACTCTAAATCTAAAGGAATCAATTTATTCACACCCTAGTAAACATAGGATGGGGTTACACTTCAGGCTGCTTGTGCACTTTTGGGAAACAGTACCCTTCTCAATAAGGAAAAGTATTATTTACTACTGGTTAGAGAAGACCTTAATTTAAAAAATAACTTGCATGAGTCTTGCTTAAAAAAAAAATTGCTCATTAGGACTTTGTAACTTAAAAATACAAAACCAGGTTTGGTTTGGTTTTAAAAGCCAGGCAAGCCAGTCTCAAAACATTAGATTAACCAACCATATGTAGTTAATTTGCCTAACTAATTCTACAGTTAGGATGAATATGCATTCACAGATTCATAAGTAGAAGAAGCTGAAAAAGACACCAGAAGGGGAGAGAGAAAAGGAAGGTTCCTGTTTTTCTCCCATAAAGCTCTTTAATCAGAAATGGCTAGTGAAGAAAATTTGTATAGAAACTCAGTAATTTTTTTAATCCCTTGTATGATAGCATGGGTTTAGGTTTCTTTATGCAAAGTATTTGTAGATGGAGTAAAGCAAGTAATTTTTTGTTAATTGAATGTCAAAGTAGGAAGAATCTGGTGTTTTGCTTGTTGCCAAGAAAAGCATGACACCCGTGTTGTTGTACTGAGGACTTGAAAACTACTTTTGAGTTTTTTTCATAGCGTATACTTTTTTTTCCCACAAGAAATGTATTCTAACTTTTTAGATCAGATATTCTTTTCCATGAGATGAAACTCAACTATCAACTTTAAGAAGTTTCTATGATTCAGATATGCTGAATTTGGAATTTTTAAAATACCTAATAATCTTGGGGAGGGAGGGGGGGCATGTGTCTAGCAGACAAAGGTGTCCTTTGAGAATAAGTTAAATAAGAGAGATGTCCAGAGATAAGTTATATTACAATGGCCATGTTTCTTTTGACTGTTAGTCTTGTGATTATATGCTGACTTGCTTAAGTGTTTCCACTAAACAGAGCTGGAAAAGAACCAGAGAGAGATGTTCCTGGGGAAAGGCTATATCTGAGCTGGGATTATTACTTAGACTTTGCCATGGAGCAGATTTAAGTGCCCATCAGTCTGTGAATAGTCATCTTTCAAAGAAAAAAACAACCAAACTAAAACAAAACTGAAGTAATCGATCTTACAAGCTGTCCTTAATGAGTTCCCTGCCATGTTGCATTTAATTTTCCTTCTATTTTGGGAAGAACTTTCACTGCAAAATCTGAAAAAGCTTCATGAAATATTTGTTTGGGAACTGTGCAATGGAAAGAACAAAAGCAATAGCCATAGGAAAAAGAATATCTGAGCATGTGACATTTTGAAGCATGTTAGTTTCTAATAAAATTGAAGGCAACTGGGCTGAGATTAAGATCTCTTGTGGAGCTGTTGCAATCTTCTTTAAGGAAAGAAGCCTGGGTGAGGAAAACATTTTCTTCTTAAGTAACTTGTTATTAATTGTATTGATATGTTTATGAGGCTTGTTGACTTTAAAAAAATTACATTGCAACATTTTTTAATTGCTGAAATTCTCTAGACTGTTAAGAAGTAGTTTATCAGGATTCTGCATTAGATACGTAGGTGTGAGTGTAACTGCATCTCTTAATACTGTATTGTTAAATCTTTTTTTACATCATGCAAACTTTCACTAGCAGGAAGACACAAGATTTCCTCGTGCTTTTTGTGAAAGCCTGCCAGCAGCACCAGAACACACTTTTGGTTCACTTGTTTTAGCAGCTTGCCTTTGTTTTAAGCAAAAGGAAGAAGGGAGAAACAGGCAGATACAACATAAGAGAGGAAGCTGAGAGAACTCCAAGCAGGAACATGGATTCTCACTCCAGCTCATGCTCACAAATACCACTTTCAACAACTCTTAAGAAACCTCTGGGTTTCCTTTTGTTTCATGGTAGACTTTGGAGATCCAGAAAGTGACAAGTGTGTGTCACAGTTGTATTAGGAAACTTGTAGAGCTGTCCTGTCAGTGTAAAATAGTTTCCCAAGTGGGATGAAGGATGAAATACTCCATGTTTTTTGTGGACCAATGTTCCCCAAGTATGCTTTGGATTAGTGATTTCTGATCACATCTTCTAATTGATGTGTTGTGATGATTTTTAGGAATTACTGTCAAGTACTATAGCTGCACCAAGCTGTGTTTTCTTTGTCATTTGGCACCTATTAGGAGCTTCTGACCTCACGTTTTATTCCTAAGTAGAGAAGAAACAAAGTTTCCTGTGTCTTTAGTATCAGTTGAAGTGAATGTTCTCCGTGCACTGGTTAAAATGTATATTTCTGTCAAAAAAATGATTTCAAATGCTTCACAGAGGTTTTGGGAAAAATTGTAGATTAAATGAGCTAGTCCAGATCTCTGGGTTAACTGATTTTACTGACCTATGCTAAACATTGAAGGTCTCGACTGAAGTTTTCAGTTCAAGTTCTATCTTAATTAAATGTATTTTCTTATTTTACATGTAAAATTGCAGTGCTGCAGCTTGAGGAGATAAAGTTTAATCTTCTTGCCGAAAATAATGCCATTGTTTCTTTGGTTTGAATTTCAACTGTGGCCCAGTTGACACAGTGGAGTAGGAGGAAGACTGATACTGAGTCATTAAAGCAGGGATTTATGAAGAGCTGAAAACAGTAATACTTGGTGAAACATTCTTCCAGTTTTATTTGGAAATCTAGAAGTCTTATTTTCCCCTCAGAAATACACAGTAGTGCACTTCTCTTGAATTTTCTTAAAATGGAGAGGCTTCATTGCCTTAAGTAATTCCCCTTAATATGTGATCTGGCTCAAGTGCTCTCTTCTGCAAAGAGATCAATATAAGTTTAATGTGACTTTTTAATTATTCTAATGCAAGTGCTTCATGTAATAACTGCATGTACAGTAGCTGTGTCCTCTGTGGGTAATTTGAAAGTTAGCAGGATAAAGAATATCTTCTTTGGCACCACAGACTTTGGAGTATAATAATTGCACATCTTTTAGCTGTCCAGATGAATTGCCAGAAGCTCACACTAGAGGAGCTGCTTGGGTTTTTTTTGGGAACACATAGGCATTTGAGATTTATTTGTTCCTCACTGGACACTAGTGACAAAGCCATCTTGTACACCCACCACAGAGCCAGAGATGGCCCTGCGAATCTGACACAGCAGTTGTAGGCTTGACATAGACTCTGTTTTTGCTCAGAGCCAAGTGAGATCACTGCAGCACGATAATGTTTTGTCTCATGCAGGCACTAATAGGTGTGACACTATGGTCGTGTTGTATCAAAAATAACACAAGTTTTTGGGTTTTTGTAGAGTGGGCCAGGGCAAGGAGCACATTGCTGCTTGCTCTCTGATTCCAAGAAGTTGGAGGTTGCATTGTTTATGGTGCATGTTGCAGATGTTTAATCAGAGGTGGAGTGGGCTTATATACAGGCAGAGGCCTAGTTTTATAAGTGTGGGTGCAAACTTCTCTTAAAAATTGGTCTGATTAATACTGCACCAAGTACAGAAATTGAATTGCTGAAATAAGTACTGAAATCAATTGCTGAATTTGCTACAGGTGCATGATAGTTGGGTTTATTCCTTCTGAAGACAACTAGGCCTGTTAAAACTCTACCCTTAGTTAAAGGATATGGAAGAAATACCTACTGGTGTGTGTCACTGCACAAATGGCAATCAGTATCGTGCCTTGTCACATTTTAATGCTTTTGGCATAAACTCAATATACATTGTTTTCTAGTACTGTTAGTTTCTAATACAATGAGCATAGTATCTTTTCTAGGTTTATTTTATTGGATTAAATAGCTTAACTGTATGTAATGGAAGGAAGCATTTTGGGATTTGCTTCTTTTTGCTTATTATATTAATTTCAAGTTTCTAGAGATGATGAAAAATGAGTTGACATAGATGGAATATTTAATTATCTTTATGGTTTGGAAGGATATGGTTTTGTTGGCTCAGCATTGTCATAGCTAGCTCTGTTTTTCAAATTCTGGATGTTATGATCCTTACAAGTTCTCACTAGAATAGAAAACTAGTTTTATTTATGAGCAAGGCCAGGATGTTACAGGAGCTTTAAAAATACAGGGAGAAGTAGATACATGCCATTCTAAAGAAGAAACATGTGGTAGCCTGTAAACCTCTGCATTTTCATTGGAAATATTTCTGAAAATCTGATTTCCTTAGATGTATCAAATGGTTTCTAATATAAAAGAAGGGCTTTGGTTTCATACTCAGCTGCACAAAAGACATTTGACATAGTGCAGTGATGATGGTCTGTTGACTTTTCTGAACCTGTCCATTTCTACCACTGACTATTTAGTCTTTTATAAAAGAAACTAAAACAGCTACCAAAAGTGTCAAAAGACAGGTTGATTATAATGTCACTTGAAAACAAGCTATTTCATTTTTCTTAGGCACTGTGTCTATGAGTTTAATAGATAAATGCTTCACAATGAAGGCTGTGTGCCAAGCCTGGGATGTAAAAACTATGTTGAAATGACAAGGTGTCATTTCTTTCAGGTGTCAGCGGAAACAATGGCGGATAGACTTGCCAGCCACTAGTGTGGTGATCACCTTCCATAACGAGGCAAGATCTGCTCTGCTTCGAACTGTTGTCAGGTATGCATAACAGAGCCTATTTTTCTTAAAGGCCATTCATTTCTGTCAGCTTATGATAAGAAAGGGAAGTAACAACCCATTATGTTCTTCTGAACTATTTGCAGAGGAAAAGATAAGTCTTAATTTCATTGGGATCTTCAGTTCTTACATGCTGAAGTAGTGATGTTAAACAAAATTGCTCACCTTAACTAAAATGCATGAAAGTATGGGACCAATTACCAGACGATGTTGGGAGGCTGGCTGTTTCAAGAAAAAGTCAGGGTAGATGGATTCCCAGGTGATATTTGACTCAAAGAAATCTGCAAAAGTTCCACGTTGGACATTGTCTAATGCACTAATTTCTGGAGGCTGGAATAGTGGGAGTGGGGGAGATAGGGAGGAAGGAACACACATGTGCCTCTTTTCATGCTTTCTGTAAGAACAGGCTAACAGCTGAAAGTAACATCCTGGGCTAGGTTCAACTGCAGCTTAACAAAGCAACTGCTTTTATGGCATTATTATGGAAAATTAACACTTGGAATGCTTTTTTGGTTTGGTCTGTTTCAGTGTCCTTAAAAAAAGTCCATCACATCTTATTAAGGAAATCATACTGGTGGATGACTACAGTAATGATCGTAAGTACTTTTACAGGGTCCTACTTTACTGTGCTTATTCTGGTAGGATTTCCTGTAGATGCTGATAGGTGACTCGGTTGAGAATAGGACACATGAATAGGAATTTGCAGAGACTTGGCCAAAACTAGATCTTAACTCTTCCATGTCTGTTGTCGTGGAAATCTGAAGTCTCTAGAAATATTTCCAGTATATCTTGTCCTTCAGCTAACATGAAATAATACAACTGTATCTTTAAAAAGAGCCTTTTTGTATTCATATTTCATATATGTCATCTTAAGTAAAAATAAAACCCGGGGTGCTTGCAACAAATATTTTTGTAGTGCTGTTTTAAATGAATGCCTGTCTCCATCAGTCTCTCGGAAAAAATCTTACTGAATCAAAAATAAGTCAATGTCTTGTAGGTACAAGGGTATCAGGGTACAAATTTAAACAATTGAAATGGACCTCAGAGTAATATTTCTTAGAAGAAGCTAATGTTAATATATGCTGTAATACTTTTACTAATACTAGCTTAGGTCAGGTTTGTTTTAGTGTTGTTTAGAAAGTGAGCCTTATAGGCAAAGAAAACAGTTTTATTTAATCCCATGAAAGTTTTTTCTCTCTATGCAATGTAAAAACTGTCTAAAGTAAACAAAGAGAAAATAGTTAAAGAAAATTATTTCGAGATGGTAAAATTAAACCAGCTTTAAGTAACATGATGAAGGTAGTAATTTCTTAGCCTGATGATTTTTCTTTAGTTCTTGTGAGATGAGTAACTAATTATGACCACAAACATTTTCATCTACAAAGCTTTTGCTTTTCTTTGAAGATGGCCTCTCTTCTGGTGTACTGTGTTGGATGTCAAACTGGTTCTCATCACTTGAGGTTTTTTTCCTTCTCTTTTTTTAATTTTTAAACTTATTATTGTTTTATTTTTTAAAGCTGATGATGGGGCTCTCTTGGGAAAAATTGAAAAAGTACGGGTTCTTCGAAATGATCGCCGAGAAGGTAGGATTAATTTTAAGGAAGTAAAATAGAAATTCCACTATGCTGCCTTATCTGTAAATTTTCATCAAGTCTTTTAAAGGAACATTCTGCTTTACATCCTGATTGGAAGAGAGAGCTATATAAATCTAGTTGTAGAAGGAATAAGAAAATGTATTTGTGCAGATAGAAACAGTAATTGTGGCTGTTTCCATATTGTTCTGTGCACAATTGCCCATTGTTGGCTTTTACAGTGAGAGCTTCCTTCAGGAATTGCACTTAATCTTCAACCTTTCCTTTCTCTCATGGAGAATCCTGAATCCTTAGTTAAGCTGCTTCCATTGTATGCAGGGTCTCACTGTCAAGTGTATCTGTGTTTGAAATGATGCAACTTAAAAATAGCCCTTTTTGGTTTTGTTTTTGGGGGTTTTTTTGTTTTTGTTTTTGTTTTGGGTTTTTTTGCTGCTTCCCTTATTAGATATCATTTTATGGATTTAGTTGATGGACAGCTGGACAAACAATTTGCTTTGACTAAAGAGGGTTTGAGCAGCCAGGAGGACCATGCATGCTGGTTTTGCTGAAGGCAGTGTGCCCTGTAACAAATTTATCTTACATTTGTTCTCTTCTTCTGTATGTTGCTTTGTAAATTGTGATCTCACATCACTGAGCCCTTCAGTCAGCAGTCCACTGACACTGGGTTTAAAGTATTAGATACAGACAACTGTTATTCTATGGCTGTTCGAAATAATAACTGAGATTTGACAGTTGAAATAGTTGACTGAATTAGTAGATATGTGCTTGCTAATTTTAATAAGCTGTTAATTCTAGACTGGCAGCCTGGCTTGGGGAAGAGCTAGAATTGTTAGATTGTCTGGAACTGGAAATGACATGTGCAAAACCTGTGTTGTCCCATTATTAAAGTTATTACGATAACTAATGGCTTCTTGGTGTTTAAATATTCTGTTTGGAATATACTTGTGAAAAAAGGCTTATTAGGAAAGCAGGTATTTTATGACTTGTCATGGTTGCCAGGTTCTGAGTAAGGTAATGTCATTTTTCAGTGTATCACTTGAAGGTGGGTAAGGTAAAAAACGGAATGAAGTAACACATTTTTGATGTTTCTTTTGGTAATTTTAAATATTAATTTGCAATGCATACACAAATACATGCTTAGAAATGTGCATCAGAATATCTGAAAGTTAAATATAATTTGACAAATCTGTTATGTCAGAAAAGAACAACTTTGCAGATAGAAGACAGAGTTTTAGTTTGCTTTGTATCTTTGTGAGATAAAATATTGCACATACAAATTAAAATATAAGAGAATGGTGAAATTAACCAATGTGTAGGATGCTAAGAGCGGCTCAGTAGTATGAACAGCAGAGGAAAGCAGTGTGTTTTAAAACAAAAGTGATGTCACTGTGCCACAGATAAAACGTAAAATGTTGGAGAGCCACAGCATAGTGCGTATCTGGAACTGTGCTCACACTTGAAATAACAGATAGGAAAAGGATCTTGATGGGCTGTTACAGAATGTTGGTCACATTTTCCTCTTAAGCATCTTGTATTCTGTTGGCATAGTCATATTTTGTAAAAGGAGCAGTAACAGGCTCGACTCTTTTACAGTATTTCAGTTGGAAGGGAAAAATGCCCAAACAAACCAGAATAGATTTAGTGGGAAACAATGAAGAAAGAAAAAGAAAAAAAATACAAGCAACTAAACTTGGCTTTGGTCTCACGTGACAAAAAAAAAAAAATTTTTTTTTAATAGTAGTAGAAAAAAGTAGGGAGAAAATTTGCTAAGGAATGGGAGGAAGCTTGCTATGTGTGTATATATACTTTAAGGAATGGTGAGGTCATCCAGTGAACCGTAAAAGGGAAGGAAATAAGGAGCAGGGTAAATCAATGAGGGTGTCTATGTAATCCAGACATAGAGAAGACAAGAACCTTTTGGTTTTGCCAGAAGCTTCTGCCTAAAGGTATCTTTTCAAAACAGACAAACCCCAAACAAACAAGAGAATTGCTGTAATTACAGAGCAAAGAGAAATGGGTTGGGATAAGGCTCTCAGATGGGAATTAATGAAGCATAGTTATTTCTTGAAGTTCATAGAGAATTGTACAGATCTGGTAAGGACTAAGATGGGGGTGGCAAAAAGTGGGGCGGATAAGTTAATGATAGTGCTTAACTCAGTTGTGTAGTAGAACTCTAGGAGACATACTTGTTTTCAGGTCCAATCTTAAGTAAGATTTATCAGTGCAAATAGCACTTTGAGTAATGCAGACCCATCTGTACTTGTGTATCACTTGTTTTGAAAAGGTACTTTGGTTGTTCTGCATAAATCAGATGGAAACCTGTAGAGTGCAGTTGGTTGGGCACTTGCAGGCTATTTGGTGTGAAGTAATTTTACTGAATTCTTAACTAGCATCTGATTGTGATGATGGAGCTTGTGTATTTGCCCTGTCTGAGTAATTAACTAATTACTAATGTGGAATGCAATAGTTTCTCACTACTGTTGATTGTTTTTCCCAGGAAATACTTAAAACTTTTTATCTTTATTTCTCAGGCCTGATGCGCTCCCGTGTCAGAGGGGCAGATGCAGCACAAGCCAAAGTGTTGACCTTCCTGGACAGTCACTGTGAGTGCAATGAACACTGGCTGGAACCGCTTTTGGAAAGAGTAGCTGAGGTTCGTAAAGAGTTGTAAAGTAATTTCCTGAAGAAGCAGCTTTTAAATTTTAAAGCCATCTGGTTTTTACTAGATTAATTTTATTCATTTTCCTGAGGAAGCTTTTTCCCTGATTTAAGATGATGGAGATGATTAGAGTGTTCTGTGATTAAAACATATTTTTGTTCATTTAATGTGTGAACACAGGAACATAAAATCTGAATATTTATTATTATCTTTGCAAGTAATTCAGATATATGCTTCCTTGGTTCTTTGGGGACTGCCTCAGTAAGCTGAAAATCTTTAGAGCAAAGTATGATTCTCCTCTACCAGGATCATCTTGATGTGATTCAGTTTACCTGAATCTTTATGCCTCATTAAGATTCAGTGTGATAATAGGAGAGAGGATGATTTGTGAAACCAAAATTCTATGGAAACTAGTAGGAACTAGAGGCTCTCAGCATCTATGAAAATGATGCTTAGTCTGTGTCCTGGAAAAGCAATTGAGAGGATTGAAATGATACTGTTTTCTCCAGGGGTTGGTTATACTTGTTAACTTGCTCTGGAAGAACTCAGTTGAAGTGGAAATTGAATGAAGTGTGATTCCAAAATAGCACCGAGGAACACTCAAGACAACAGGGTTTTTATTCTTTCTTAATTGCATTCCCTTTCTGGAAAGGTAGTTTTCAGAAAAGGTTTAGTTCCAAAATGCTTCCGATCAAAATGGTTTTGTTAAGCTACTCTGGTTAATGCCCAGTTCTTCACTTACCCATCTTATGCTTTCCTTTGCATTTCCCCAAAACAGAAAGGCAGAGAGAGAAGGAAGTAAACCCTGTATACTCAGTATGCCAATGAAGAAGCCATCAGTTGATGAATGGTTTTCTTTATTCCGTTTGGTTCTGTGATGTTTTAGAATCATAAAATCATAGAGGTTGGAAATTACATTTAAGTTCATTGAGTCCAACTGTTATCCAAGCACCTGCCAAGCCCATTATTAAACTATGTCCATGAGGTGTCACATCTACACGTCTCTTAAGTACCTCTAGGGATGGTGACCCCCTACACTTCCCTTGGTGGTCTATTCCAATGCTTAACCACTCTTTCAGTGAAAAAAATTTTCCCGATGCTCAATCCAAACCTCCATGATGTAACTTGAGGCTATTTCCTCTTTTCTGTGCTTGATACTCACAAAAAGAGTGATCCCTACCTTGTTACAACCTTCTGTGAGGTAGTTGTACAGAGTCTCCAGGCTAAACAGCCTCAGCTCCTTCTCAAAAGGCTTGTGTTCCAGACCCTTCTTAGCTCCCTGTTACTCTTCCCTGGACACCCTGCAGCACCTCAATGTCTTTGCTGGAGTGAGGAGACCAGAACTGGACACAAGATTCAGGGTGTGACCCCAGAAGTGCCGAATACAAAAAGGGATGATCACTGCCCTGGTCCTGCTGGCCACACTGTTGCTGATCCAGGCCAGGATACCATCGACCTTCTTAGCCAGCTGGGCACTTGCTGGGTTGTGTTCAACTGCTATCAATCAGCATCCCAAAACCTGTAGCATTGCATGAAATTGTGACCCGAGTGCAGAACCTGGCATTTTGCCGTGTTGAACCTCATACAATTGGCCATAGCTTGTTATATTAACTGAGTGTTCCAGAAATACTGCAAGTTGCCCAAGACACAGCAGCAGTTGAAATCCTTCTTTGGAGTAGAAATAACTAATCAGCTCAAACCTAGACACTGTTAAAGTACCTAGAGAAAGCCCTTGAGCTTGTGTACCATAGCACTTCCTCCTATTTTTGTACCCATCTAAAGTGTTGCAGGCTCAGAAGGGTTGGGGTAATTTCTCTGTAATTTCTCTGTAATTATTAACTAGGAAAATAAACTTGAAGGCATTAAATATAGCTCTAAAAGAAGTAGAGAATGCTTGCAGCTAAAGCACTAATGAATTCTAGGACATGGGAGCTGTTTTCAGGCCTTTTGTGTAAACTGTTTGAAGCATCTATTTATTCAAGAAATAAGAAGAGAAGTGGTAGTTTTGGCCAGCAAAACCCTGCTGTAAGACAGTTATTCAGTCATTTTCCTATCTCTCTTCTGTATGACTTTTTGCAGGGCATACTCATTTATCTTTCTGAAATTGATACAGAATTTGAAAAAGTGTTACCCTTTCATTGTAACAGAATGTAAAACCTCTTATTAAATTGCTGGCAATTTTGTGAAGATCCAGCATTGCATGGGATGGATTAGGTTGGAGAAGCTGGTGCATATTTTGCTTTTTGCAGCAGCTACTTTTTGGTAGCTTGTGAATTACTAGATCCTTTAAAATGTGCTCTTTCCAATTGCTGCCATAGTACGCACTAATTGTGTGCCACTGAATTGTTTTCAGCTGTATGAATATATTTTTCTATTCCTAAAAGATTTAATAAATAATGAATATAGAGTTCCATTAAGTGTCATCTGCAAAGATTCCCAGCCAACAGGTATGGAGACTGAAAAAGCAGCTTTTAAGCTTTCTGGTTGTTCAAATAATTAAGGCCGGGTTAGTGTTTATTTATTGTATATGATAGCTCTTTGTTACATTTTAAATGGATTAATTCTGCTCACAGTGCAGACAGTCTATATTAGTTGATGTCAATTGGCAGCATTTTTTTATAGTCTCTGTGACAAGAAGCTGAATAGACGTGAACTCTTTTCTGCTCTGGCCTCACTGGTAACTTTTTTCAAGTCAGGACTCCTGTTCATTAATACAGTGTTTTCTGATATGTGGCTGCATCTGTTACATATCTGGTGGAAAGTGTGTTTTTGTCTTCTTCTTTTCCTTTCTGTTCCAGAATTGCCCATTTGACATTTATTTCTGTTAGAGTTTTGTGAGCTTAGTTGTGTATGTTACAATATAAGAATTTACAGCCTCCAAGAAACAGTCAGAATCAAGTCCGTTCTGCAGAACTCTATCTCATATATATATAACCATTTTATAAAGCTTTGCCTCTGACACCTGAAATATCAAGCTTTCCTCCTGAATTGAAGCATGATCTATCCCACAGTCTTCTAGAAGATGATTTCCTGGTTAGAATATCTTCCTTTTTTCAGGAGCCATGTTTGGTTAGCATTTCTGGGGAGAGTCTTACTCTGCTAGGGACTTGTCTACAGCAATTTGAGCAAGAGCTTAATGCAGAAGCTACACACACACACACAAGGTGACTGCTTTAGAGTTCAGAATGTGTACAGATATTGGTGTAACCTGGAGCTGGTGTATCTTTGCTCTTTCCTGGAGAATGATTTTCTGCTTGATTCTTAAGGATACCTTTTTTGCCCTCTAGATTTTTTTGTGTGTGTGTATGTGATTAAATGAGGAGACAGTGGAGGTTAACCCTTTGATTCCTCAAAAGTGCCAGCATGATAGTAAGTATACACAGTCCTGAAAACATCTATAATTACTAGCAATTTCATGGACACTCGTTGGCTTCTCTTCTTCCATTTCAAATTTCTAAACACTTGGACATTCTGTTCTTAGAATTCAGCAATTGTATGAGAAAAATGGAAAGATTCTGGTGCAGAACTGAACTAATCTGTGTTCATAGTGTAGCAGTAAATCCTCTGTCACATTTAGGAATTTACTTTTAAACAAAGCTCTTAAAATGAAGAAATAACTAAGATCAAGAAGTGAGATGTGGTTTGCTTTTTCATGTCTGTCTCAGATTTTTTGACTTTGAGTCAACTTTTAACTGACACAATGCTAAAAGGAAAATATTTGTTTTCTCTTAATAATGTTGTGAAGTTTAATCTTTGAAGTGTCTTGAGATGTTTAGAAGTAATGAGAGGAAGCAATGTATGCAGAATCTCGAGGATAATTTCTCATGGTTTATGAGAACAATATATAAAGTCTAACTCTCTAGAGTATTCATAATTTCCTTATAAATTGTCAAGATGAAATAGTTTGCTACAGTTTTTCAGAAGTGTTCTCAGTGTTCTCAGACTATTTCTTTTCATTATCTTCATCAAGAAGTACATGGCTTTCCAGTTGCACCTTCCATTAGAAGGCAAAAGATTTTCTAAGTTAAATTATCCTAAGACAAGGTACTTATTTATCTATGATGTGATTAATGGGAACAGCTGCGTTTTAGTCTTTTAAATTAGTGACCTCTGTAATTTGGAGACCCACAAGCTCTTTTTTAGCAGTCTCTGCATTAACGACTTTCTAATGCTCTCCAAAGCATCACCTTAAGAATGTACAAAGCTTTTTTCTGCATTGGTACTGAGCAAATCCTGTTATTTCAAGTCACAGAAGGACAGGACGTTTTCAAGCTAACTATGTGAGGGTTACACATCAGACTGAATGCACGTGGCCTGGGTATTTGACTGTCAGAAACAACTGGGAGTTATTTATATATGTTAGGTGTAGCAAGTGGTCTTAGTGTGGTGTTGCACTGATATTAAGAGAAATAATCAGACCAGCAGTAGAAGCCTTAGGAAATCCCAGATGTATAGAGACAACATGCTACCTGCTTATGCAGCTCGGTGGAGATAAGCTGAAGCCTAAATGAAGGTCTGCCTAATGTGACACCTGATAACTTGGGCAGCTTTTACTACCAGGTACAACCTGGCCAAGTAGAACCATTTGAAAAAAACAAATCTTCAAAAATGCTTTTAGAGGGGGGCATAGATGAATAATCTGTCTCAATTTCAGCTAAGGAATAAATGAGAAAGAAAGGAAGGATGTTTTCATTTTTGTATTTTATACTCATAGGTATACTGAGAATAACTGGACAGGCTCGATATCCTCTGTCTCATCAGTCTTTATTTAAGGGAATTTCCTAATTCTATTATGATGTATAGAATGCCTAAAATAAGGGCATGGGTACATCTAAAAGATTTCAGTGATGTAGGAAGGTGTACACAGATACACACAGAGGCCTTTGCAGTAAAGGTGCCGTAAATTGTAATTGCCTCCCATGTACAACACAGTTAGCAAAACTGTGCCTTGCTTGCCATTGCAAACATGGGCTTGAGGCTACCACTAGCAGAAACAGGAGCTAAAGATGTGATCAGTGGAAAAATATGGCAGGTTGGCCTTCTTTTGTATTTCTAGTTTGCTTTAGACCAAACTAATCAATTCTTAGTAACAGACTGAATTAGATGTTATATTACATCTCTCATAAAAGCAGATTATTGGCCTGGGTGGCATAGCTGCAGTCATAGTAAAGGGAATGTAAAAAGCAATGCATCTTCAGCTTTTTGCTTAGTCTTCAGCTTGAATTCTCTTGGATTTGCTTGAATTCTTTTGGATTATACAGAAATTCATGACCTTTTGCTCACTCAGGCAGAATGACCCAGTAAATGCCATTTATGTAATTAGGACTTATTACAAATCAGCAGACATTGAATAGTTAAGGTTCAATAAAAGAAAATGAGTGTTTAAGATTCTTATTGCACCAAGCAAAGCATTTGTCTAAGTTGCTTTTAAGTCTCTTCTTATGAGCTCAAGCTGTTCTCATACTAATTTGGTTCCAATCTATTCTGTGTAAAACTGATTAGCAAGGGGGATACATTGCTTGAACCATTGTTTAGAATATAAGTGTTGTTGTTTCAAGACATACTTATAAAATTAATTCCTAAAATGGAGATGTTTAGGTTGTATTTTTTTAACCATGAGAACAGTATCTCTATGGTAGGAGTTACCAAAGTATCTCCTGTTTGTTTGAAACATTTTTTTTAATATTCACAGATTTGATGATATGCTGTTCTGAAGTTATCTGTTCTCTGAATTATATTAAATTATGCAGCTCAAAACTTTTATTTTGAATTCAAGCAATAAGTCATGGAGATGAACTGGATTAACCATGATACTGCATTTCTAACATTAGATGAGTCTTATTTCAGAACACTGAGATCTTGTGATTGTACTGGATAATGCATGTGGAGTTGTTGGCAAGATTTTTGTTCTTAAACTATTTTGGCAAAACATCTGCTAAAATAATTAATATTACTCAGAATAGTATACGAGACCATGGTTGGACAGAAGACTGTGGTTATCTGTACCACTGGAATCTTGGCTGCTGGAAATTAATAGAATTCACGAGTTTGAGGTGCTTTTTAGGTTCTCTTTCCTGTCTGAGTATCTGTTACTGAAGTGTGATTCTTTTAGTCTGAAATGGATTGACATTAACCTAAGACTTTTCTGATTGCAGAAAGGTCTAAGTGTCCCTTAAAGGTTGAAATAATAAAACTGTAGTCCACTGCATGGCTGGAGACTTGCTGTGGTAAATATGAATTGCCTGGATGCTTTTCTTTGCATTGAGTTAAAAAGTAAGAATGGAAGGGCTGTTTGCTTGACTGCCTTTAGAACCACAAGTTTGCTGCCTTCTTCAGGAGCAAGTCAGAAGAGGGGGATTACTGAATAAAAGTAGCCTAGAATAGAAAGGGAAATTCCAGGCATATCCTATGGTTTCTGCTCTCTGAAGCAGTGCTGAGCAGTCTATTCACAGCATGGGCTCTTCAGAGCCGTAAGGGGAGAGCTGGGGAGACATGCTAATGAAATCCTGCTGAACTGTTCAACATCACATCCTGCCTGAATCTTTATATATTGATTTCATTATTTAAATATTACTTTCTAACATTTATTTTAGGACAAGACCAGAGTTGTGTCTCCTATTATTGATGTAATTAATATGGACAACTTCCAGTACGTGGGGGCGTCAGCTGATTTAAAAGGCGGTATGTACCTGTACTGGAATACAGACTTGAAAAAAACCCATCAAGAATCAAAGCTCATAATCACTGCAGCTGTGGAATGGGCAATTAACATACTGTTCTTCTCTTTCATAGATCTAGTCTCAAGTTCTGTAGGTCACTTGCTTCTTGGCTTGGATTTTAATTGGCCTCATTGTTCTCTGCTTCAAAAGTTCATCTTTATTATACTAATTCTTATAAGTTTATGCTGCCTTTTACCAATATGCAAGGCTTGCTCCAAGGTTTGTAGGATTGTGCAAATGTGTCAGAAAAAGCTAATAGCCAGAGCTTATGGTTTTCTTTTTAGATAACACAGGCTTTAATTGCTCACTAGTTTAGAAGCCCATCAACAATGCAGTGTCTATGAGGTTTTTTTCAAGATGCTGGTTTGCTTAAAAAATGAAATTCTTCTGGATAAGCAGAAGGCTTTGGAATATGTTTAAAAAAATAAATGTTTTTTAGCTATGATCTGTAATTGTGAAAACACTCACATGTGACCATGAAAATTTGTAGTGCTTATACCTTTGCCATTAAAAAAAATTCCCCTGTTAAATTGAGAAGTACTACAATTTCAGTATGTCTAGGTAGTGTAAAGTATTGACAGCAAATAGCAAAAAGACTTTTGAAGCCCTCAATAAAAATAAATTTTAAAAAATTTCTTCTTATCTACTTTCTCAGAGAGGGCAACTACATGCTAAACTCCTTACTTATTACAGATTTTTAAAACTTCTTTCAATGCTAAAAAGGATCTAGTATTTAAAATAGCTGTTCTCTACCCACTTAACCCTCCTTTTTTAACCATTACTTGCAAATAATTGTTCCCACAATCCTGGAAACTGAACTGTCTGCATAAAAGCTGTTAGATGAGCCACGATATAAAAATTAGAGTGCTGTTCTCACAGTGTCCCATCTCTTTATGAATGGACTTGCTTGAGTGAGGAAGGAAAAACCAGTTTCCAATCTATTCTTTTAGGTTCTAGTCTCTAACTGGTCACCTAGGTTGTTACAGTGAACTAAAATAAAAGCAATATTTGCATAATGTTACATATGCTACAAATTCACCAGTGATCTGGAGGTGAGACATTCTATATCCTTTAATTAATGTTTTGAAATGACACCTGTGGTGCATATATTCAGTGTGCTAATGTATAGTTCTGTGCTATTGTGTTTGCCAGCATTCTAAAACCTTAAGGCCTGCCTTCACCCCATCTATTCATTAAATATTAACTACAGAAATCCCTATACCATTATGTGGCTTTTATTGTTGTCTGCAGGAGGAGGAGGAATTCTTTCTTTGAAGCCTTAGATTAGCATGAACCCGGCAGCAACCAAATTCTTCCCAAGTGAAGTGGGAGAGGATTGAGAGATTGTTTCACTTGCTACTGCCCTTCATGCTTTGTCTTTGAATCTACATTTCCCAATTCATTCATTTGAATATTACTTTTTAGCACTCATTTTCCCCCTTTGTCCACAATAAGAGATTGAGTTTTTAATTTTTTAAAGTGCATGAAACCTATGTACTTGTGATTGAGGAGTGAGAAACTGTCTTTTTTTAACATTAATAGAAATTTTGCACATACTAGTGTGCCAAGCTATTTGAGGGTCAGTTGAAATATAAATCATGTATTTCTTGTCAGTTCCCAAAAGACAGATTGCCATGTCAGAGGCACTACAGCATTTGGCACCACAGGGCACTTTCACTGGAAACTGAACTGGTCTTTCAACCTTAGGTACAGTATCTGTGTGGCTGAAGCAAGGAGAGGTGAAACAGCTGGGACAGCATCTGTGCCTGGTCTGTCTTGAAAGGGCTTAATCAGCCAAGACAAGCACCCTAGCACATGGTACACACTTTTTTCTAAGTGGACACGTCTGAAGTGATTCCCAAGTCTGGCCAAAACTAAATCCATGCACTTCATGTTACAGGTTTTTTGTGGTTTGGTTTTGAAACTCTGTAATTACTGGAACAAGCTGTAGTTAACTGAGATCTAGTAATTTAGAGTATGCCTGTGATGCAGTTTACACTGGATAGAGTTTTATACTGGATATGCACTGTGTTTAAAAACAGTCCTTTTACAGAGTTAAAAGGACTGATACTGTCTCATTGAGTGCAGATTTTTCCCAGAGTCTGTGAAAAAAGAGAAGGAAAACCAGTTTTGAATGGGTAGAGACTTTATACACTTGTTCAGTTTGTGAGAGTGCTGTGTTCCAAAAGAGACCCCTTGTGTTCACTGGAGTGCACAGTAGCTGTTTCTCTTGCTGCTGCTAGAGAGGCAGCAGGTTTTTCTGCTTCTCCCAGATGCAAGTAATTTTGCTGGCTATCTAGGATGAAATGCAGCTTTTTAACTGCGTGGAAATATTGGAACTCATTTTACTCTTCATGCTGGAGGCTTTGCAGTACTGTGGGTTGTAGCCATTTTTCAGTTTAGCTGCTTGGAATTTTTGGAGTAGTTTGACAGTCTTTCATTTTTACAGTGCAATGCTTTATGAAATACTCAGACATGGAGAGAAGGAGCTGCTATGCATGCTGTAAAGACTGTTCAGGGTAATTTCTGTATTGTGTGTGATAAGTATCTCGTGAGTTAAAATGAAAACAGCAGAGTTTTTAACTTCCTACATCAGTCATTGCTATGCAACTTTAGGGATGCAGACAGGCAGTTTGTAGGGCTGTAATTGTTGTCTGTTTACATTATCTTTTTTCTCCACTTCCCCACAAGGTATTGTTTTATCTTTATACTGGAGAATGAAAACTGTTGACATCTGTGCACCAGAAATCTGGAAATCATTCATTACATGACCTCATAGGATCTAAATGTATTCTACAGTAGTAAAAGGCTGATTTGCTGGGTATACTGGGAGAGGGCTATGGGTCTTGTGCAGTTTTTTAATAAATGTTCATGATTATGAGCTTAACGCAGCACAAAAACTGTTAATGGAAGTATTTCCTATAGGAAGTTGGTCCTATACCAGTTCTGTATCATTGCCTAAAAAAGGTAGTTTAATGGCTGTAATGGAGAAAGCTGCTCTAGGTGACCTATTGATCTTGTCTGTTCTAGTGATCTTTGTGCTTCTGTGCTGAACTCGTGACAGGCCCAGACCAATTGTAACTGTGTTCACACTTACATGTATATGCATAAGGAAAGTAATATTTTGGTGCTCTAGCACTTGCCTCAGGTTTAAACAGCGAGACACTTAAAAACACAATGGGAAAGTACAAAGTTAAGTGAATGTTGAGAAGATAAGTGGAACCTACATAACTTGTGACCTTCATGACAGAGAGCTCTTGCTGTTAGAGTACCTCCAAGAGCACTGCATAAAGCCTGCATAAATGTAAATATGAGTGCTATTTCCACTGCTAAAGAGTGGAAATGCAGTCATTCAGTAAAGATTGTTGGGAGCATCTGTAATGGCTGGAAGATCGTCGTATGGTCTTTTCTATTTGAGGTAAGGAGGCCACTTGGGTTTCCTACTTTGTGAAATAAATGAAGACAAGAGATCCAAAGTTATTTGGTGATTAAGATTTATTCTTTTTTCTTTACCTTTCATCTGGACTTCATGTTTGTTTTCTACTTAGAATTTTGCACAAATTTAAATTTTTAATTACAGTTCCTGGTGTTTTTAGTGAGCATTATGTTATTACAAGTTGAGTGATGACCACAGTAATTTTCACATCTTACTTTTCTTCTTGAAGGCTTTGACTGGAACCTTGTATTCAAGTGGGATTACATGACGCCAGAGCAAAGAAGAGCACGGCAAGGAAATCCAGTTGCTCCCATAAAGTATGTCTGTACCACCACTTCTCAAATAAGTTGTAGTTTGCAACTAAGCAAAATTAGAAATCATCTTCTCTGAGTCTGAAAGAATATCTTCACTATATCTTACATCAATATTGAAATTTCATTCATGTATATGGAGCAGGATGAGACTCTCAGAAATAAATGGTACTTAAAAAATAGTTTAAAACACACTGGTAAATTATTTACCCTTAAGAAAAAGTAGATGTCACTCTGTTTAAAGTTGGTGCATTTTGAGGGCTAAAAATACAGCATCAGTTTTAATGTTTTATTGCTGGCACAAATTGCCACCCTTTAAATGAGTGACTTGTGAGCCTAATGGAGATTTAGAAGCTGCCTCAGAAGGTGATCATGGCCATAGAAATGTGCCAAGAAATGTGTGGAAACAACATTTGAAGTGATAGATGCAAAATAAGTTGCAATCAAAAACATTGCCAGTTTTTTCAAGGAGGTATTACTCTTGTGCAAATGTGTAAATCGTAGTTAGTCCCATCTTCTTGGTTCTGTAAGTATTTAATTTAATTTTTCTTGTTTGTTTAGGACACCCATGATAGCTGGTGGATTATTTGTAATGGACAAATCCTATTTTGAAGAACTAGGGAAGTATGACATGATGATGGATGTTTGGGGTGGAGAAAACCTAGGTATGTGTATTATTTTCCTTCTGATGAGCCTTGAAAGAAAACAGGTTTCATAATTTCCTTTACTGTCAAGGAGTCATGGTTTTCCTGATTTTGTGCAAAGAGGGTTAAAACCAGTGTTTAAATTTCATATGCATTATTGGCAAAATCCAAAACATTTATTTCAATTAAAGAATTATAACAAATTAAAAGTTATATGCTAAATATGAGGGAGTAAAAGTATTAGCTCATTGAGCAGTGACTTTTTTGTAATGGAAGTTGCTTGGTAAAAAAATTGCAGGCTGTAGATATGCAATTAAATATAATAATGTTTAAATGCTGACAGCTGAAGGCATGTTTTTAAGATGTTGCTTAATTTAATCATGAAAACTAGAATACAGGGGAATGAATTTAATGTTAATACATATTGATTAACAAATCAATTAACTTGGCTGGCAGAAGAATTCTCTCTTTCTGAACCTTACCAATAGTATGCTGCCTGGAATCTAAACTTAGTGAATTTTGTAGTTTTATACCCCTTCTTTAGCTCTATGAGATACTGATGATTAAGAAGGCATTTTTTCTTTAAGTCCTTATTTTCAGATGTTGAAGTGAGTGAGATTTAGGCAAGAGGGAGGAGGGGCTGAGAGAACTTGTGCTTTATCCATTCTCCTTTGACCTGCTGGTTAAATCTGACAATAGTAGGGCTTTTTGACTATTTACATCACAGTATTATACAAAGATTTTCTCCAGTTAAGACTAGTATACTTGTATTAAAGCAAAAAATATTTGAAAGGAGCAGAATTCTACAGCTCCTCATCCAGTTCATCTTTTGTTAAGTTTTTTGTGGGGGGAGATGCATCTCAGACATTCCAAGTAGTGTGTTTTAGGAACACTTCTAAGCATAGAAGCTTCTCTGCTGCACATGCTAGCTGCAAAATCCTGAAATACTTTGAACTTGTAAAAACCCACGAGTATTTTGAGTTACTGAAATCTGCATATGCATTAAGCATATGCTTGGCCTACAAGGAAATGTCTGCTGTATGGAGACATGGTAACCAAACGTTTAACACTGCTGTAACTGAAAAGTTGGCAGTGGTGTCCCTACAGTCCTGCCTCTGACCATCCTGTGGTAGGACTCAAAGAAACCCTTTGGGTGTTTTGAGCAGTTACATTCCATGTTTCTGTTGTCTCGCTATTTTGGCTGTATATTGCTAAATTGTATTAATGTAAACATAATAATTTTTCATTTTTTAAGTGTCCTGGAAAAGCATTGGATAAATTTAATGCAGCAATACTCTTATTCACTCTGAAAACCACTTTTGCCACCTGAGCACTTAAATATTTGATTAGTTACAAGTACATTCTTGAGCAACTGAGGTTTTTTCTGAACACTTAGCAACCACTTTTATGCTTTGATAATTGAGGCCTTGATAGCAGGAAAGAGCACAAACAACAGCTCCTCTCTCAAGGATGCCAAGAGATGTTTATGTTGCTCCTGCTGCATTCAGTTCCTCCCCCTCCATGGGAAGAAGATGATGGAGACTTAGGGGTGCCTGAAAAGCAGGCAGAAGGCAGCCAGTGGTTTCTTCCTAGCTGTCAGACTAATTGAAGATGAATAAAAATCACGTGGCAAATGATCTAATTAATTGGCAATGGATGACACATGCACCAGATAACTGGATGTCTGTGATGTGCAGTTTAAAATTCAATGTGCACACTTGTCAGGCCTCTTTACTCTCAAGCATAGCTCTGCATCAGGGGCTTGGTGTTACATGCAAATAACCTGCTAAATGGACTAGCAAAATAATTCTGTACATCATATTCATTTATAAAAGCTAGCATTTTCCCTTCAAACATGTACAGAGCAGCTGTTATGAGGTTTTGTTCATGTGTCAGTATCAATTTGACAAATTTTAAGATGAGCCTGCAGTATTTTCTCTAAATTGCCCAAATTACCATGAAGATAGGTACATTCTCAGACTATCTAAATGTAACTGGTAATGTGTGTGCACTGTACAAAAAGTGGATCAAGCTTAATTCAGTCTCTTCTCCAACTCAGAAACTCCAATTTGCGGTAAGTTTTTGATGTGTTTTTATAAGCTTAGGAGAATCAGAGGAATAGCTGGATGGACCATGAGAATGTTTGGGTCTAATTTGAAAACCTAGGCTTTTCTTATTAGTTTTCCTAAAATCAGGGAACGAGCAAGACATTCCTTGTCTTCTATATTGATGACACACTTTAATAAAAAGAACAAATCTGTTACAGAGATGTAACTTGATCTCATGAAGAATTTTTGATGTTCTGCTTATCCTTTTTCATTTAAAAACTGTCCACTGAAGTTGCTCTTGTGGTAACAATTTTTTTCCTACTGTTTGAGTATAACAAAAGAGATATCTTAAGGGAGTTTGTGGAGTTGTTTTGAGGTTTAGTTGCTGTATGTTCTTTTTTCTTTTTCCTTGCAGGCTTTAGAAGCCATGTTGGTGCAAAGAAGAATTAGTTTGCTTCTCCCTTTGTTCTAGGCCTTTGTTCTCTTTCCCACAGCTATTTTACATATTGTTCACTTTTTTTGAGAGTCTTCACAATCTAGGATGCTGGAAAGTATACAAAAAATAAAAATCAGTTTTGCCTGTTGTCCCAAGTAAATTCAACTGGATAAGTTACTGTCAAAGACAATGTTGTCATCCCCATCCCTGTTTTTGGAGTTTGATCTATCTATAGCTTGAACTATGTTGATTGTATAGGATTCATGAATATGGCCTTCAAGAAGGAAGGAAGTTAACTTGTACTGTACACAGTTGAAATCACAGCATCTCTTTTTATTTACTTTTAAAATTTCCCTGAACATGCAATCAAGACAACAAGTACTCTAACCTGTTGTTCTGGGGTTTTATGTTTGTTCTGATTTTTTCAAGTTTCGTTTTCGAAATAATTCTGCAATTATGACTTCTTTTGTGTATGTGGAAGAGGGCTTATGAGGGAAGAAGGTGTGTCACTTAGTTTGTCATAAAAGATAGATACTGACTTTAATTTAGAGCTGCCTTTTTTATTAAGTCTGTGGAAAGACACTGAGTGGTTATGAAGAGGCTTGAAACTAAGGCTATCTAGTAACAGCTGTTAGACTAAAGGGGGAATCATCAAAATTGAAACGGTGCTGCTGGAAGCACCCTTCTTACAGCACTGACTTGGAATTAATGTGGAAAAGTTCAGTCTCAGCACTAGGTGACTTCTGCTATTAGGGGTCAAAGTTGAGAAAAGTGGTTAAATATTTCTAGATCTTCTTGTCATCACTAGCTAGCTCAGATCATTAGTTTGGCTTAGAAGTATAGTGTCCATAGCCTTCAGTTTACAGAAGTTATGTTTTTATTTGATCTATCCTCAAGGCAACTTTGACTTGATACAACTCCTTCCACTGTTTGGGAGTGTGTGTTTATCTGCTGTAATAAATTAACAGCTCAGATCTATTGGTTATTTTAGTTTGCCTTGATTTCACTTATCTTTGATTATTCCATTTTCAGCTAAAATTTTTTATTATAAACTAGATCATTAGTTTATTTGTTAAATGTACCTACTATTGTTTGCCCTTCAGATAAAGCTCAACTCACTGGCAAATTGCAGCAGGGTTTATGAATTTGGGCAACACTAGTAACTTCAGATAAGAGAAGATACACATTTTGCTTCCAAGATAGTATGTTTATTTCTGCTGAACTTTCAGAATCATAAATGCTTAGATATATGCTCTTGTTTATCCTAGGATTTATTAAAAAGACTGTCTTGCTTGATCTTCTCAGCAACCATCACTAAAAACTTTCTCTGTAAATAGAATACAAAATAACAGTATTTTGTGATGCTGGTCTTTCATCCCTGTTTTTATTTCAGAGATCTCATTCAGAGTTTGGCAATGTGGTGGGAGCCTAGAAATCATCCCTTGCAGCAGAGTGGGTCATGTATTCCGCAAGCAGCATCCTTACACGTTTCCCGGTGGGAGTGGTACTGTGTTTGCTAGGTAAGTGCTAAATAGCAGTGGTTTGGATTTCCTCAGATGATCAGCAGGTGGCAGTAATTTCATTTTTGGGATCTTGTCTTTAGAAAAATTTGCAGTATTATCTATCATGGTAAAATATTAATTGAAAAGAAGCTAATGACTTTGAATCAGCTATGTAGGTTGAAAGAAGAACCTGAGAGGTGAAAGAGGGAAACTTGGGGCAGGACACAGACTGAGAATCTGGAAAAAAAAGAAATGCTTAGCTTGGCATTTCATCAATATTGTGGGTTTTTTGATTTTAAAGAAGGCTTTATTTTCAAAACGGTCAAAAAACTTCATTTTGTAGAAACAGCTTCATTGTCCATTTAGAGCCAGAATACACTAAGTTATGAATATGCTTTGCTTGCTTTTCATTAATACATGATCAGCATGTGAGAGGCAAATGATTATGGAGACTGATTTCAGTATTTGTGCCAGTCTGTTGGGAACTTGGTTGTCTATAATATTTACCTTTCCTGTGCTATGTTTAAAATAAATTTTCTATAGACCTAAGAAATTGCAGTTTTAAAGGCCTAGATTAATATGCCTGTTAATTTTGCTGTTGATACCCACGCATAGCATGAAATACTGAGCTGCCTCCTCAGTTTCTCTTCTATGAAGTGAGAACAGCAGTGCTGATTCATGTTCATAGTGATTTTGACTTTATGTGGATGAAAGTATTGCATGAATATACTGAGGGCATTTTGATGAAGGCTATATCAGTTGTTGCTGAAGAATCACTGTAGATTTTGGTTTAGAGACTTAGACTTGATGCTCTGGGGACTGGAGAAGTACAAGTCTCAGCTAAAGGTTCTGTGGGCTGAGCTGGAAATAAAGTTGTTTATTTACCCTTAAAGGGATGTGGAGCCCAAACTCTATTTAACATGAAGCAACACAGAGAGTGCAGATGTACTTAAATTCATAAGAATGTTCTAAGCTGCTGATATTTTTGGACTTGTGATTCACTTTAGACTGAGGAATCTCCTTAGGGTGTAGTTCTTCCCTTCCATGCTGGTTGTGCCACCAAGGTGACTTTAATGAATTTAATATCTGCTAAACTAAAGTCACTGTCCTGTTTCTTTCAGTAGTTATAGTAGGCACTGTAGTATTTTCCTTCTTTTTTCCCATTCTTTGAGATGTATATTTTATGCTGCAGTAAAAAATGAATAATAATACTTACGTGAAAGCAAAAGTTAGCAATGAAATGTCCTCAGTACATCACATCTCTGTTCCAACATTTATGATGTGCATCAGGAGGGTAGAAAGCTTTACCTTTTAAACTGCATTATGTAAGCTTAGGATGCAACTGTTTTAGTTTAATGAGGTTTTGAAATGACAGTGTCATAACAAGGAGCATAGTTAATAAAAGTGAATAAATGTATGAATATACTGTGCAGTTTTCCCATTCCTGCAGCTTTTCCATCTTTGGGGTGTTGCCAAGATACTGCTTTTCTTGTGCTGCAAATATCTTTCTTGGAAGTCAAACCAATATAATAGGATGCCTTAAAATCAATTTTAACAATGAGAGAATGAGAAACCTTAGGTAGGATATCCTAGTCATACAGTTATTATAACACAGATGTGTGTGGGACCATGGTGCCAAGAAACTCGCTGCATGGAATCTGTGCTGGTGGTGCAGTTGGGATGTGTTGGCTTATGCCATTGTCTGTCTCTTGGCTGTAGGCAGCTTGTTCTGGACTCTTCCCTCTGTTTTTAGCTGGCTAGTCAGTATGCACTGCCTTTTGGCAGCCCAAACAGGTTGGTGATTTTGGATGAGAGACTGGGAGTCCTGTTTTGTGAGAAGGGAGGCCACATCACCACGTGCTGGGTGTGTGATATGGGCAAGGACAGCTTGTGTCCAGCAGGATTTGTGTGACCAGTAGGTGCTGCCTCAACAGAGCACTCCAGACAAGCCAATGAACCTTGCAGGGCCCAGTCAGCTCCAAGCAAAGCTGCCTCTGGTCTCTCCGTGCTGTTTCATTAACTGGCTCTACAGGGATGCTCAAGTGCACCCCATGCTGTGTTCCTCAACACCCTGAGGTCTTTGGGGCCTTGCTAGTTCAGGCAGTTCTCAGCATCTACACAGTGCCCATATTTGTGTCACGTGAAGCCTGAGCTGTTCTCCACCCCTGAGTATGGGGCAGTGGGATACAGGCAGGCATTCTGGCCTTGAAAGTGCCTTTGGGGTTATTGCACCATGGCAAACCAAGCACTTCCTCTCTCACCACCACTACCTGTTTGGCCTGTGGGCAGCCAAGCTGGTTGCTGAGCAGGCAGGAGGGGCTGAGTGACTGACACTCACACAGGCCTGAGAGACTGCAGGTGAACATACACTCACATAGCTTCCAATCTGAATCTAGCAGGATTTTGCTTACAAAAAATTAAAGGAATCTTTGCAAGAAAAAAATCAGTCCTCAAACAAAAAAATTATTCAAGTCTGTCTTGTGAAATTTTTATTCCCCACATCCTTTTTACTCAGCAACCTGCGAGCCTCCTCACTTAATCCTGACTATGTTTTGTCTTTTGAATTGGAAAATCATATTAAAGAAGTTATTGGCTGACTGAGTTCACTCCAGTTGCTTTAGGTGAACTTTCTGCCAAATGTAAAATAGGCTTCAGAGCATAGCAATTGCAAGTGAAATAAGACTTACTTTTCAAAGCATAAAATTATGAACAATAGAAGTAAATGAGTTTTACATGGAAGCTGGGGGAGGGAAAAAGCCATTGGACCCTGTTGCAATCCAAAAGGAAATTTAAAGAACAACAATTACGTAAATACATGAATTTTAGTTAGAGATGTGTTTGATTAGAAGTAAAACATTTGTTTAGGGGTTTTTTTAACATTTATTACAATAATCAATCTCTCTCAAATTTTAAAACATTTCCTCTTACCTCACCTACAGAAGACTTGTTTGTTTCATAGCCTTAAGTATTGTGACAGCTTGTGTCTTTTTGGAACTTTGAATGCTCTACTGGTAGGAATAGGATGAAGAGTGAAGGTATCTTGCCTGTGTATTTGTTTTCAAAAATGTAAAAGACACTTTTAAATATTGCCAGTTGTTGAGATTGTTTCCAATTAGCTTGCTTTATCCAGGTGAACACCCACTGAATTTGTCTTCTGTCAAGTTACTCTTATAAAAAGATCAACCAAATATCAACCTAATAAATTCCATGAAGCTTGAAGAAAGAACTGAAAGATGTGTGTTAGATTTTGGATGAAAACCTGAAGCAATGATGAGTGTGAAAAAGACATACATTTCATTATAAATGCATTGATTTCAGTTATGTTACTCTAATGGTTTTCTGTTACTTGGGTCTTTTATAGAGAGTCTTCTGCCTGACTTGAGGCAGTTGACTCTGTAGTACTGGGAAGGGTTAAAATCAACCTGAGGAAAAATTGCATGGTTTAATTGCACCTAGAGAAAATATAACCCATGTGTTTCATATGATTGTCCCTAGAAATACACGCAGGGCAGCAGAAGTCTGGATGGACGAGTATAAAAATTTCTATTACGCAGCAGTGCCTTCAGCCAGGAATGTACCTTATGGCAAGTAAGTCACAAGTGCTTCTTTACCCTCTTGGTTCATTCTTCATGACATAGCACCTTCTGAGGTGAAAGCAGTGCTAAATCTAATGTTGTCTCTTTAAGGTCTATTTCTGTACATCTACTGTTCTCAAATTTTCTGTGTATTCCATATAATATATGAAGACAACAGTCTGACTTTGAAAACTCCTTTTTTGTTTTTCTCCTCTAGTATTCAAAGCCGAATGGAGCTCAGAAAGCGACTTAGCTGCAAACCCTTCAAGTGGTATCTTGAAAATGTTTATCCTGAGTTACGGTGAGTTTTGGCTGAAAAAGAGTTCATGTGGAGTTTTCTTTTTTGCCCTCCCCAGAAATCATGGGTTTCTTTCTCCATCCTTGGATGTAAAGGATGTGTTTTACTTTATCTGTGAATGCAATGCCTCGTGCAAGTTTATTTGCTTTTTTTATTAGTTCTGGTCCTAAAGAGTAATTTTTCCCTAGTTAGCTGCTTTTTCTACTTATGGCAACTACAGCTGCAGTATTTTAGAGAACAATGTCCACAGGACTGAACTTACCTGACCCTGAAGTTAGTCTCCTACACAAGCTATTTGCTCAAAAGCACATACTCTGTATCCTGTTGTCATCCCTCTAAAGCTTTTGCCTATGCCTGAGCACATGTCTAGTTAAGTGAGGAGACTGAATCTCATTGTGGTACAAATGATGACAGGCAGCAGACAAGATGTGTTAGGCAGACAAGGGTAGATGCCTTAGACTGAGAAGCTCAGTTTCCTGCTCCTTCTTGTCTCCTTTTCTCTTGTCACTGAATAATCACTGACTTTTGAGAAGGGGTGAGAAGGGGGAAGTGAGAGATGACACTGCTAACAGGTTTTGTAACGTGAATGCATCCTAGCTAATGAGAAATCCTTGAAGAGAAATACTTTTCAAAAGGATAGAAAGATTTTGGTTAAATAACCGATTAAGAAGTATGTTGATCAGATCTGAGCCCACTAACTAGTCTGACTAGTCTGTCAACCTAATATTAGTAGTGTAGTGGTGTAAGATACTGATCTTATAAAAATACTTGAGGTTTTTTTCCTACGGCCACTTCAAGTGGTGCCAGGTAACTGCTAGTGACATACAGGCTTGAGATGGAAAAGCAGCACCAGGTATTACAGTCCCAGTGCAACATGTGCAGAGCCATAGGTACTAATGAGTCTCATAAACCAGGATGGTACTGAGGAAGTATGTTCTCCTTTATTTTCTCTTAAAAGCTCCAGAGGATATTTGGTTTTGTTTAATCTGTGAGGAAAAATTGTCTCTCCTAGAAAATGTGCTACCATAAGCATTACTTACATGTAATGTTGTCTTGTTCTGTCATCCCTCATGTGCTCATTCTGCTGGGTTGAATTATTATGCTCATATTATAGTCTGACGTTTTTAAAGGCTCTGATATGCTCTTGTACTGTTCAAAGTGAACTCATGGGCTCTACCCACAACTGTACTTTGCTGAATGGACTTGTCTAGGTGTTTCCATGCTAGGAGTGTACTTTATGTGCAGCCATTAGAAAATAGAGATCAGAAAAACTTTTTTTTTTTCTTCAAATTCCTAGACCTTTTTTTAACATTTCAGTAAAAACAGTCTGAGAAACATGTAGAGTGTCCTATTTCTGCCACAAGCTATGTTGCCTGAAAAAGAAAAAAGGGCTTGATGAGCTAACTGATAACATTAAGCTTTGAGTCACTTTAAATGATAAGTCACCTTTAATTTGGTTGTTGTGCCGAATTTGTATGTTCATCCTCCTTCTCTGGTATGAGTCTTCTGGTACTGTGTGTGTGGTAAGCTTGCAATTTTACTCATGCTTGATCAATTCATGATTAGATAATTGCCTCCCCTCAAAAGATGATTGAGATTTCCAGATAATATCTCATCACTCATCCTTAACCTCTCATCTTAAAAATACTCTTGAGTATTTTTACAAACAAGGAGTTAAAAAAAAGACGTAAGAAAAACTTCCCATACAAACCCTGAACTGAATCAAGCAGATATTTCTGGTTTTGTTTTAGGGTACCTGATCATCAAGATATAGCCTTTGGGGCTTTGCAGCAGGGTACCAATTGCCTTGACACTTTGGGCCATTTTGCAGATGGTGTTGTTGGAGTTTATGAATGTCATAATGCCGGGGGAAACCAGGTCTGTATGCCATTAATTTTGTTTTCTACAGTAAGTCTTAAACAAAAGAAAGAAGGTGAAGCTGAACTTTTAAACTCAAGCAGTTATTGTGTCTTGGTGAGACAAAGATTAATCCAAACCAGCACATCAGTTGCTGTAAGAGAGTGGCTAAAAAGCTTCACCCTCAAATATAATTTTGCATTTTCAGGATTAGAATCTGAACCCAGAGATTCATTCAGTGAGCATCACAATATCCCCTTCCTTTGTCACTAGTAATATTTGCTTTTGCAATAGAGGCCATAGCTTCTTTCCCAGGAGTTTTGTACTTGCATAGAAAGCTTTTTTCCAATGAAATGGTGTGTTTGATTTTTTGGAGGGTGATTTTTACTTAAGAAAATGTTTGGGTTGTTTTAAGGATATGACCTCAGGTCAACAAAATAAAAGAATGGTTTGCTGTGCTGCACTATTCCTCATTTACAATTCGCAATAGTGGAGTATAAAAAAAAAAATCTGTCATAAATCCCCATTTGACTTTTCTAGAAAACAGAGGTGCCTAAATGTTCACTCACAGTAAGGGGAGTGTTTTAACAAATCCTTTCTAATCCTACTCCTAAACTAATTGCAAATGTGTCAGATCTGTAAATGAGAGCATTAATTATTTCAAAGAATCTATTTATGCAGCTGTGACTTAGTTATCATTCATGAAATCCACATAGAGATTCTCACTGCTTTGTGTGCTGCTTTGTCACTAAATCCTTGTCAGATTAAACCTGACTTTAAATCAAATGTAATATTAATGTGTCAAGTACAGCTGTTAAAATAGAAGGCTGACCAATTAAAAACTACTCTTGAATGAGTATCAGAAGTTCGCTCTAATTTGAATTAGAAGGGGAAAAACCTAAAATAAGATGAAGCCTAAAATGAAGTAATTCCCTGGAAGATGTATGATGACAATTCATTCAAATCAACGTGTGAGAAATGCCTCCTTTCCTTATCATTAAAGAGAATTTATCTGTGGAGGCTTTTTCAATTACCTTTATGAAAGTACCCTCATCTTTTCAGAAACCACAGTGGTTTTTTTGGCAGAAAGGGTAGATGTGTCACAAGTGCCTTTGAGCAGAAATCTTATAATTTTCAGCTGATGTTGTGTATTCTTTGTAGATACACAGAGTTATCTTCCTCTTTCAAACTCCCCTCCCCTGAATCTGACCCTCTTCTTTCTATGTTGTTTCTTCTGTGGCACTGACCTTGACCAGCCATTATGCACTTGCTCTAAACAAACACCTTTGAGAGGACATTCAGACAGGTTAAGAGGCAGAATGGGTCAAAACCAGGTTTTATGTCCAAGCAGAACTCACATTGGGTTGAAAAGGAATAACAGCATGGGAGAAGAGAGATAGGGAACAAACCACAGTCTTCAGATCTGTACTTTTTGCTTTGCACCTTGTTCTTATCAAGAGGTTTTTTGGGGAGCTAAGGGCACTCAGATACTACAGACTGTGGCAATCTTCTCATATAACTTGAAGAGTGTACTCTATCTTATGCCCAACACAACTTAAAATGCAAAACCTAAGTAAAAATGGGATTTCTGACCCCCTTTTCACCTGCTCTGCCCTCCCCCAGGTTGTTAGAACTCAGTGGTAGTTGTGCACCTCCAGAGGGCTGAATAGATTGTGGTGTGCTTGACAATATGCAAATATGCAGGGTTGTGATAAGGAGCTAAAGGTAAAAACAAATGCACTTAGGTGCAAGGGGAAGGTTTCAGGTTAGTTGTATCTACTGACTTTTTATTTCTGAGTTAACACAGATTTTCTCAGATATGTCGATTTTTGCATAAAACTATCCAGTCTCCAGCCTGTCCCCTGAGCATATACACTGCTTGCAATGGTTCATATCCTCTGGCATAGTGGGACTTGTTCCATCTTATCTCCATTATAGTCAAAGTTACTGATCAGTGGAGGAAAGTATCTCTATGCTGTGTGCATAATATTATATAATAAAGCATGAAGGGCCATCATGTAGATGTTTCCAGCAGCAGAGCTTGGAGCCTTTATCAAGCAGCTGTACTTTGGCTTTTAAATGTGTTAGCTTCTTGCATAATTTCTGTTTGTGGCTGGGGCTCATATAGCCTTTTGATGAAAGAGTGAAGATGTGTAAAGGCAATAATTTCAAGGCTCTAACTCTGACTGCAGGGTTTTCAGACACAAGTTTTACTACATCCCTGGTAGTATTTTCAACTGTCAATTTTCACTATAAATCTTACCAGGGAAGAGTTTGGGGCCATTTGTAATTCCTGACCAGGAATTACAAATTTATCCTGAAAATAACTTGCTTAATTCCTTTATTGTGGCTAAAAAGTGGCTATTGATATTTTATTATATATTAATGGTTTTTGTTGTCATCTTATAAACTGGACAGAACTGAGAAGGCAAGTAATTTTGCTGTCATCTGAGTTTGACATACTGAGAGTAAAAGGAGACATTATCAGCTTAAGAGTTTGGAAGACAAAGGGATACACAGATTTGTCCTGGCTTTGCTTTGTTGTCATCATTCTGGTACTTGCAGAATACAGTACCCATCCAGTGGCTTGGGATCTGTATGATTGTGATTACTTGTAATCACTTGGGTTGCAAGTTCTGACTGTACTCTGAGCATCCCTTCCCAAAGAGATTTAATAATTGTTAAATCTGCTGAGTTTCACAGTAATTATGCATTTATTTTATTTCTGAAACACTGATAATGTGCAAAATAACATTTAAATGTTATTTAACGTACAGGCTTGGCCCTGTATGTCTAAGGTTTTGTATTATACAACTCTAAATCCTCTTTGGTTGCTCAAGAGAAGCTAATCATGCCTTTTTAAGTAGTTTATAAGCATGATTTGGATCATTAGTCTGGCTTTAATCTAGTGGCTTCTTTCCTCAAAGGATAGTTAGACAAATGGAGACCATTGTGGACCCTGGAGACCAAACTTGAAAGGAGAGAGGCATATGGAGAGAGTCTGAACATCAGTGCAAGATCAGGCTCTGTGTGAAAAGATGCTGAGATCAAACGAGCTGGGCAGCAGTACACACAGAACAGCTTTTCTTTACTCTCTATTTAAGAGTTGCATATTTAAATACATCTAGTGGAGATTCTGTTGTGCATCATGCCTTGGATGGGAGGGAACAATCTCTCTACCCCTTCTGTGTGTTGCTGTCTGGTGGTCTTTTTTGTATTAAGAACTGCTGTTCCTTTACTGTGGTCCATGTGCTTTGTTCAGTGTGTGGGCAGGGTGGCCTGTGGGGCTGCTGACCAAGCTTTTAGGGGGTTTATGTACATAATTATATATATATATATTTGTAAATGTAGAAATTCTTCCACGTGGAGGACAGGGGAAAGGTGTAATACACACACACACACGTGTAAAAATGAACATCTGAGTAAAGAAGTGTTTGGAGGAGCATCTTCCCCGAGGCCGTGTGTGGCTGCCCGCAGCAGCTGTGTAAAGCCGGCAGAGGGAGCAAACAGCCAGCTCAGCCCCGAGCTGGGGTGGGGACAGTGAAGCAATTGGAGTTACTGCTTTGGAAAGGACTCTTTCTCACCTCCTGCCCTGTGGGAAGCAATGAACTGTTCTCATGCTCGTACATAGCTATTGGTGGGATTTTAACCTGTGCTGTGTATGCAGAGGTAGCCTGTGTTAACATTCACAATTCTGTACTTTTTTTGTTTCTTCCTTTTTGTAGGAATGGGCCTTAACAAAGGACAAGTCAGTGAAACACATGGATTTGTGCCTTACTGTTGTGGACAGAGCTCCTGGTTCACTAATAAAACTTCAGGGCTGTAGGGAAAATGACAGCAGACAGGTTAGTATGTCATGATTGCACTCTGCAAACAGTGGGGAAAACAAGGATGGTGAATAAACAATGCACTGGTGATCATACCTTCTATGGGCTGTACTTTTACTGTGGTGTGTGTGTGTGTGTGTAAGGATTCATGATGTCATAAAGGCAGAATAAGCTTTATCCCTACAGGGGCCTTATGTAAAGGTTTCACCCATTGATGTGTAACAGTGTTTAACTGCTATGTGTGTCTTCTGAAAGAGTTTATATATTCCACAGTGTCTTTCTGAAAGGTGTCACTCAGTGAAGTTTGAATATTATGTATCCTATGTCTCAGAAGAATGTGGTTTTGCTTTCCTACTTTTCAGCTGTGGCCTGTTTATAGCAGCACTAGGCTCCTTAAATCCATTTTTATCAATGCAGCATTGTAACTTCATCTATTTCCCATGCCCGAGGAAAATCACATTTGCAGAGTCATACCATCCTTTTGATCTAGTCATAAAACAACTCATCTCTTTCTGCTCAGTCATCAGTTCTGATGATCTGCCAGCTTCCTTGCTTCTATATCTCTGTTTTTGCAGACAGGTAACTGAAACACTGTTTATTGATGAAGGGAGGAATATTCTTGCCACTCTTCAGAGAAGGAAACTAAGGAAGCAATATTTGCAGGCATAATATGGTAGACATATAAGAGAAACCACCGCCACCCTCTCTTTTTTTAAAATCCTGTATTTGGGATTTATTCTGTCCTTGACATCATCTTGGACAAAGAACTTTTGACAGCATAGATTGCTTGTCTTCTGTAGAATTGAAAGGTGTCTGACATATTTCTGGATTTCTGTAAAGTTGTCTGTAGTCAATGTGCTTCTTGCTTCTCTATGCTCAGTATTGTAGTGGTATGTGGATGGATTTTGATCCTCATTTTTTTCTACAGACCAAAGGTGTCACACAGGGTGGAACAGTGTATTTGAGAAGTTCTGAACTAGAGGGAAATGTGTTGGTATATTCAGTGTCTTGCAGAGTATTAGCAGAAGGAACAGATGTTTTGGCAAGGCTTGCCAGAACTAACATACTCATACTCAAGAATCATCTAAACTGCTCCTGGTATTGCAGTTTGTACAGCTTTCCAGGCACAAGCCAGGGAAGCTTACAAAGACTTCAAAGGGCAGGATGTAGAATTCTTCCATTTCATGCTTTTCCAGGTCAATAACTGTATTTTCTCTTCCAGAAATGGGAACAAATTGAAAGCAATTCTAAACTGAGGCACGTTGGCAGCAACCTCTGTCTGGACAGCCGAAATGCCAAAAATGGTGGTCTCACTGTTGAGATCTGCAATCCTTCTTTGTCACAGCAGTGGAAATTCACACTTAATCTGCAGCAGTAGAAGGACTTACAAGCAAAATGCTGTTTCAACTGAAAAACATTGGGCAAAGTTTTGATTGAATTACTGATGTATTTCTTAAAACTTTCCACGGAACTTATATACCTCAGTATTCCACCTTTATCTGAAAGTAGAGTGCTGAAGCAGACACCAGGGATCCAGGGGACTCGGAGCACTGCAAAGATGTCACGGAGCATCACTTCACAGGAAGAAGGAATTGTGCTGCAGACTTCAACTGTTCCTTTCTGTCTTCAGCTACTACTTGCACAGCAGATAATTAACTCTAGGAACAACTGACGTATTATAAACAAAAGAATCTGAAGAAACATCTGTGGGGAACAGTGTGGGAGGGAGGGTGGGAAAAATTACTAGGAGAAGGTCATTTGAAAATGCCATTGGAATAGAAGTCATGGTTTGTCATTTCCAGAACCAGAAGTGTCATTTTGAAGTCTTTTTTTTTTTTTTTTTTCTCCTGTGTGTACTTGGTAATTTGAATATGAACTTTTCTATGATGGACTCTAAATATAAATATATGAAAGTATATATATTGTCAGCTCCCAATGATTTGTATCAATTTTCATCATCCTATGATTATCAACAAAGCGATTGACATGTGTATAACCAGAAATTGGAGTGCTAGGAGAGAGAAACTCCGAGGGTGCGGATTTTGTGCTGCTGGGTGTGATGTCCGTACTAACACTGGATGCTTTTGCTTTGCAAACTGGATCTACTTCTTAACACTTCACCCTCGCTGGAGATCATGAAACTCAGGAGGAGAAAGAAAATAGCAGAGGAAGTCAGTGCATCTGCCCAGATGATTGCTTGGATTGTTTATTCCAGCTCGGGAATTCGTCATCTGTGCTCTGGATAACGTTAAACCTGTACTTGATATTTGTGTTGATCATTTCTGTACTACTTTGTCTTTAAAATATTTCTTCTTTTGTTACAAAATTATGTAAACTGCACAGAGCTTTGGTGCAGCCGTGTTGGTTCAGCAGAGTTTTATTCTGGGCCCTAATGAGGAAAAGATTGTCTCAAACTCCCCTTTTGAGTTGTAGAAATAAGTTAGAGTTCTAAGACCACTGACAACAGCACAAGATCTGAATTTTAATTTGCAAGGATGTGCAGCTATGTAATATCTCTAAATTGCACTTGCTTAATTTATAGACCTACTGCTGGGGAATTTTCTTCCATTTTGTTTCTTTACATGTAGCTTCTGAATGCATTCAGGCTTGACTCTGGGAATCAGCCTGGATACCTGCATAGCCTATGTGTTTTTAACCATAGAACTTGTGCATTTTGCAGCTTCAGTCCAGCTGCTGTCATTTTTATAAAAGTACTGTCAAAGGTAACCCAAACTTTGACCTGTCCTTTCTTATGTTTGCATAGACTATATACTTTTTTATTAAAAGCAAATGCTTCAATGAGCTTTTAAAATGAGAAGGAAAGTAAATAAGTATTAATACAAGTGAGGCAGCATTGACAAAAATTAGTGTGACAGACATGGAGTGCCAGGAAGTGGTTTTGGAAAGATGGATCTTGAAAAAATTTAAGGGTTGGTCATAAGGAGATAAAGAGTATCTGCTGTACTGTAGTATGCTGGTACAGTCCCCCTCTTTCTTTGTCCTGGAAGTAGAGTAGTTCCTTATTTTTCATTTTCCCTTGGCTGTACCTATGCATCAGATATAGAGATGGTACTCTCATGGGCAAGGTGGCTTCACTGTGCCAGTCAGTGTGCCCAGAGACACCTCGTGTGTCTGAAGTTATGGCCTGCAGGTACCTGCACACCTTTTGGATGGGGCCCATCCATCACCATCTGGCTTTTCTAATGAATAATTGATACTTTTTCTCTGCTTCTCCACAATCCACTTTCTCCAATACTTGCCTGTTTTAAAGGCCAGACAGTGGATGAACTATTTTCAGCTTTTAGTCTCTCCCTGTAGCGTTTTAACCTAGCTGAGAACTTGAAGAACGTGTTTCATAAACATAGCAATAGATGCCTTCATGTTTTGGAAAAAATGCTGAAATATGAGCTCAGCAGCAAACCAGTTGTTTGAGGCTTTGAAAAACAGAATTTTAAAAGGAAGTTAAAAAACCCAACCACACAGCTTCAACTGTGGAGGTATTTCCATTCACAGCTTTGATCTGATTGAAGGTGGTACTAACTGAAATCAGCAGCTACAACTCTGAATATTGGCCTGCCTCTTATCTCTGAATCAGAATTGCTAGAAAAAAAGAAATTTTAAAAAATCCATATTCCATTGCTTAAGTCTTTAATGATGACAACATCAATAAAGTAGGAATATTTTTTCGGTAATTCCCCATGGATGTTGTGTATAGGGGTTTTAATATAGGAGCTGTGTGCTTTTCTTGGAGAGAACAGACAAGAAGTGGTATCCTTTTGTTATGTTTACATGACAGTGTGCCAAAGTTACTGTGATTTTAGGGGTTTTTAATGCTGAAGAAATTCACTCATTTGAAAGATAAGTTAAGAGCCCTTGAAGCAAATTGTGATGGAGTCTCCTGAGAACTTTTCTTACTGTCTTCAGAACAAGAATGGTGATACTGTTTATTTCGCAGATTTTCAAAACATAGTTTGGAAACTGTTTTTTTCAGTTGGTTTGAAAAGTCTGCTGTACAGAGCTTGTACTTGTTCATTTTATAGATGGAAACCATCCTTGAAAATTTGTTTAACTTAAATAAAGAAGAACGCTTTATAGATAAGTGTGTGCTGGTTAATAGAACTGAGTGAAGCCAGCAAAAGTCTTCCTGGAGGTGGTAGATTGAAGTAGTTTTCAGACACTTCATTTCACTTGGTTGCTTCATAGAGTTCCTGTTCTATAAGTGTGTGTATGTGGGTGTATATTTGTATTTATGAAAAGAGATTTTGTTTGTGTTTGGTACTATAATTTTGAGGAAGTTGTCTTTTTTTAGAAGCTGTGTTACACTGAGGAGTGGGCTAATGCTGACTGTATGGTCACCTGACAATACATTGTCAAGTGGGCTGGAGATGGGACAGTGCTCCAGAAATCTCATCTGTGACCTTCTATGCAGCTTCAGAGATGTCACAGGTCGGCTTTTGGGGCACATCATGGTTTCCCACTCCATGGCATGCAGGGCTAGGTTCTTTGCTCCTGGTCTAAGAAACTCAGCTTTGCCATCAGCCCCAAGGGCAGGATCAGCCATCTGAACCTGCAGAAGCATCTACAGGAAAGAATGAAACATTCCCACTCTTTTAATTGTACTGACAGGAAGAGCTTTGCCTAGCAGCCTGTGGGAAAGGAGAAGTCATGGGTACATACTTTCTCTGTGTAGCTGAAGTCAATGACTTTCAAAATCTAAATCAAGGAAATAGGTCTTTAATATTAATGGCTGGCAAAAATAAAAAGACCTTGTCAAGCTGCAGTAAACAAAAGGAACAGTTTTCCATCATAGATTATATTTGAGAATTCAAATGAGGATTCTCTATCTTAAATGCCCTTTAACACCTGGAAAGCTGGCAGGTGATACCTAAAGATAATTACAACAGCCTTCTGGCAATAGAAGCTTTTAATCTAATGTAGTGTTAGTAAATGCAGGAGTCTGGTATGTCTGCCTGGAGTCTTCCATGTTTCCTGTGTGTACTGCTCTCAGTTCACTTCTTAGTGTAAGTAGCAGAACTGAATGAACCATCCAGTAAATTTTGCATTGTTCCTGTCCAGAACTCCCTTGTTGCTACATTACCTGAGTACATAGATATAAAAAAAAAAGGTTTTCCATTCATTTCTGGAAATTCAAGTCATGCTTTTTAGCAGTTTTTTATGCATGGTTTTACTCTGCTTCCTTGTCACTCTGCATAAAAGCAGGTGTCTCTATACTGCTTTTATAGGGGCATGTTTAAGCTTTAATCTTTGTGGATTAACAAAAGCATTTAAAAACCTGAATTTTCAAAAAGGCGCCTGTATTTGGAAAGGAAGCTAAATTTGGAGAGAGATAAAAAGGGCTGCAACCTGCTTGAGGTAAGGACTGTTGTCCTGTTTGAAGTGGATCCTGTAGAGCATTGCCCAGTTCCATTCTGGGATGTTACTACCATAACCTTCGTTGGTTTAAGAGGTTTAATTTTTGTGCACAAATACCAACATCTCCTTTGCATTACTTAGGTTTATTTTAAATGTAGATGCTGTATGAATTTACATGGCCACAAGTGGCGCGCAGGCATCACCTGTGTCCTCCTTCAAGCCTGAAACACAGTGAATAATTTCATTGCAATAACTTCTTACAGAACACTCCAGCAAGAGGCTTGTTCCTCTACAGAATCATTTCAAGTGAATGAAGCTACTGAAAAAAACTCTGGGATAATCAGCCATGATTACAGAATAAGCACAAATGTCAGGGTTGCAGCTTTTGTTAGTCTGCACATTTTATTTACAGCTTAGCATCCAGTAGTAGTAGCTATTTTAAGATCTGCTAGTAATCAAGCTTAAAAATTGGGAATAAAGTCAGTCCACAGATGTTCTCTCTACAGCCCTCCAAGAGGTCTGAATGGGTGCAAAATACCCTTTTGATTTGGCTTGATTTCTTGCAGCACAGCAGCAGGTTGCTGCTCTGTATGCAGGAAGAGGGATCTGTTTGATTTCAAGTTCCTATTTCTACCCAGCAGATATTTTTAATCCAGGGATTTTTTTGAGGTGTTTTTAAATAAAAAAAAGGATCTGGAAGTAGCAAATAGCTTTCTGTCAAACCTATATTAATTAAAGGTCACCTTTGGTAGTCTGGTAAAAACAAGGTTGGAAAACTACTACTGAGGGTGTGTTGTGCTCTGGTAGTGTGATCAGCACCACTTCTGTAAAATACTTTTCTCAAATACTTTTGTGCCACCTCTCTCCCTGTCCAGCAGGTTGTTTTTCAGTGAACGGGGTGGATTCCTGGTGGCAGCTCCATGCTCAGCTGAGCCAAGCTATTTGTTGCTGCTGACAGGGAAAGGAATGCTCATCCTGCCTCTCCTCCTGTGGGATAGTGTTTCTGCCCATTCCATAAGACAATATAGGGAAGGCTGGCACAAACAAACAAACACAAAAGAAAATAACCAACAACCCAATCATAGAAAGTATTGTCACTTTTGGTAGCTGAAAGCCCTTTGAGCTTGGCTTAACTAGACCATAAAATCAAACCTTACATTTTTATAAGAGAGACTGAGGTGAGGAATGCTCTGGTTTGCCTTCCAGTTGAGATGGCTATTGTAATAATAATAATAATAACAATAATAAACTTATACCAAAACAGCCTTATTGCTGTATCTAAATCCAGCAGCACCTGTAGTATCAAGAGAGGAGGAACAGGGGTGAGAGAGACAAAAATATTTTAAGTTTTGCATCAAGGTCTTGATTTCAACATAAAGCCGGTGTTTGACAGGGAGTTTCCTACTAGAAAAGAATACAACACTTTGGCCTAGACAGTCTGGAGCAAGAAAATGCTCTACCCTGTGTGCAGTTTGTGCTTTGTGTGGCATGGAGCACACCATACTGGTGTAGAGCTCTCTGCCAGCTGGTTTCAGAATTGAATGGAGACATTGCTCTTACTTTTCCTGTTGAATGAGTTATTTGAGAGAGGGGGGGCATCTTTGGGTTGCTGGTGAGGATCAGGGCTTCTGTCACGGGAGGAGCTTTTAAAGAAGATGACACACACAGTCTCTTCTTGGTGTCTTGGTAGAAAAGATTAAAAAAGTGAAGCAGAATAGAAAGAGGTGCCAAGTGAGAGGGTGTGAAGAAGCAGATGCAGAGCTGCAGCTTAGAATGTATTTCAAAGTCAGTAATTCATAGTTCAAGGAAAAATGGAATCAGGCTATCCTGTGCTCTACAGCATCAGCTGTAACATCTTCAACAGTGCTATCTGTGCCAAGTGCTCAGCTTCTGTTTGGATGTGACCTCTGGCAAGAGCTCAGATGTAAAAGACAGGCTAAATTTTCAGAAGTTTTTAGGATGGTTTTTAAAAATAAAATTCAGGAAGTTTAAACATCTTGAGAAACAGATGAATTTGAGAATTAGGAAATCTTCAGCTGATCTAATTCTCCTTTTGTCAGTTCTTCCAATCTAAGTTTGTTTTAATGAATAATTGCTTCCAGGCTGAATGTCTAGCTTCAACTGCCAGCCATTTCTCTGCTGATTATGTTTCATTCCTTAAAATATTTTTTCATAGAATCAGAGCTTCTGAAGCATGATTCTGTCATTTCTTTACTCTTGTCCTTACAGACTGAGCTCCTAAACTAGGTGAGAAGCAGGCTTTCCACGTCACACATTGCTACAGCTCTTCCCTGAGCTGTCCTCAAGGCAGACAGAGGGATGGTGAAGGATGAAGGTCCTCCTTCAACTCCAAAAAAATAGGATGAGACCCCTGCAGTTGTTACTTATGTGAGATTCCCACCAATGCTTCTCAGTTGCATTGTTCTTGGGGCTTTGTAGGAAAGACAGCCAGGTAGTGCTCTGAATGATCCTGAGGGGTGTTATATCTTCCTTGGCTTCCAGCAAATCCAGTGTGGCAAGGCAAATCGATGTTGGGCTTATGGCCATTTATTTTTCTGGATGAAATCAGCTAAGAGAACACTGCTAGAGGTCCATGAGAACTGCTTGCAGGCAGCTGGTCAGAACTGATGTTCTTGAGGGCCTGTCAATTTGCTCAGGGGACATCCCAAAATTGGTTGTCCACCTGGGAATTGCTGTGGTTCCCATTTTACAGAGCAGGACTAGGTGCTGGAATGGATCAAAGTATTTGCACATCATACTGGTAAGTCTTAAGAGGAGAAAATGGAATAAGGGAGACAGACACAGCTCAATTACCAGCCAAGTGGCACAGAGTGGATGCTGGGGACCAGTTCTTTCCCTGCTAAATCTGAAGTCCTTTGTCAGCAGGGAGCAAGAATTGTCCCATTTTGAGCTAGAAAGGCAGGGTGGCTGTACAAGAAGAGGTTAGATCATGAACAGTAAGGAGTATATGGATAGGGGGTTAACTAATCACTGTTCTTCACAAGTAGTGAGTGAGAGGACAAAAAAAAAAAAAAAAAAAAGCTGTTTCCAGGTACCAGGTTTAGGACAAAAGCACTTAATATTGTTGGGAGTTACTCCATGGATGTGACAGCCCTTTCAGTGGAAACTAGGGCTGCAAAACATGCAAATGCATAAATGTGCACCCAGAAGTCTCTAAGTCAGAGATTGAAGGGAGCACGAAGGGCAGGTGGAGGCACTACTAATTTGATTTTCATTCCATTCCTTTGGTCTTTCCTTAGGCAATTGGTTACTGGGCTATTAAATCCTTTGGTCCATGCTGGCTCACGTTTTCCACCTGAAGTGTCCTGAGGCCAGACAAACACATGGATGCACTGAGCACCTTTGGAGCAGCAGGCAAGAGAAGAGTGTGCAGCACCAGGAGCATGCCAAGGGTTGGTGCCAGGTGAGTACACCCAGGAGGAATGACCAAGCAGCTGATATTTAGTGTGCTGGGTGGAGAATCCCATCTCCGGCTCTCATTTCAAACTACTTTTCTTGCTATTTACATAATGGTGTCCTCAACTTCTCACATAAAAAGTGAAGATGCTTCTGGCTGATTTTTATATTACAATGGAAAATGACTGTAGACAGTTTTTAAATTTCAGAGTTTCACAATGAGGAAATATGGGGAAGAAATGAGTCTGGAAAGAATTAGAAATTAGTTTTGTATTTTATTGTGAATAGCAATTTAGTGCTTTGGGGACCAAATTCCAGATGATTTTATCAATTTTGTTCCTATCCAAAACTGCCACAGACATAAGCCCATAAGCACATAGACAGAATCTACATCTTCAATAGCCTTTTAGGTAGAAGATGGCACCTTTGACATTCTGGTGTCTTTTCATTCATTGTCCCTAAGTACAGTCTTTGAGGGCTTCTGAAGAAAACAAGTTATATGGAGTTTTGAAAGCATGCCATGGGATTTGCAATTAGCCTGGATGCAAAGATCTTTGTGCTGCATTTGAATTTTGACCTTTGACCTTTTGACTTAGTTAGCAGTGCTTGGGGAAAGGCTTGTATGAGCTTCTGGATTTCCTCACCTGGCACAAAGAGGGTCCTGGCTCAAGGTGAGGCTCCCTGGGCTCCATTGCTAGAGAAATTATGACAAAAAGGGCAGGTGGCTTGTGCCCCTGGGAACCCCTGCACTGTGGGATTGCTTGGAACCAGCCCTGCTGTTTTGGCTCGTGCCAGTACTGCAGTCCTTCTGTGATCCTCTTTGTGTGCATGGAACACTTCCTGGTACAGCAGCTGAAGATGTGCCCAGCCTGTGTGGAGCAGAGCTGAGCCTGGCAGCAGTGAGCAGTGCCCCTGCAGCAATGACCACTGGGTGACCTTCCAGGATGATTAAAAAAAAGAAAACAAAAAGGAAAATCATTGACTTATGTAGATTTGGCTAAATAAAATGTCATTTCATGGGGGACACAAAGGGCAAGCCCAAATCTCTGTGAGTGGAGGGTGACCCTTTAGACTGTCTGCTTCAATTCAGGCTTTGCCTGTATTGGAGGAGGCATCACATCAGCCTGGCTCCCTGTGCCCACTCAGGCTGGAGCAGAAGTAGTCACAAACAGCGTTACTGCTCGTGGTGTTGTGTGAAGAGCTCTGTTACTGTGCTGGTGCTCTCTGGTGGGGCAAGAAAGATTTTGTGGGGGGGAGTTGTACATACAAAAGAGTCAGTCTGAGCCCAAGGTGTTCCCAGAGAAAATGCTTGTCTGTGCAGGATGGATATTTCTGTGTTCACCTATGCATCCCACACCTCTGCTGTTTCATCTGTGGGAAATGTCCTTCCCTTTCCCAGCAGATGGACTTGGCTTCCCTTGTGGGTAGGATCAGAGTCGTGCATCCTGTTGGCAGCTCTGCTGTCTTTGACTGGGTGCCCTGGAGCATGAATTTCCTTAGGAAAGCCAGAGATGGCAGCAAGACAAGTTTTCTGCTGGTTGCCTTGTTCCAGTTTCCTCCTTTTGGCAGAACAGAATTTGATTTTCTCTCTTGCTATTATTATGGGCTGCGAAGAACAGCTCTTAAATTAGCCCTGAGGAGGTGGAAAGGTAGAGGAGTCGCTGTGGGGAGTTTGGTCTGACGCATGTAATAAGCACAAGCTCTACCTGATTCGACTGATGAACCCTGTCATATGCAAACCTCTCCCCGGTTTGTTTTTGTTGTTTTAATTAACTTTTGGCAGCCATGCCAAATGCAGCTCCTGCGCCTTTTCCCAACCACTGCTGCAAGGTTACAGTCAAGTTCTTTGGCCACAGCTTGGCTTGGGTCCATCCAAGGAGCCTCCTGTGAAACTCCAGGCCTGTTTGGAGGTGCCTAAATATCCTCCAATAGTGACTCTTTATCCCCCTCTCCTAAAACACTCCTGGCTCCATCTTCTCCCCACTGCTTTGAGCAGCTCAGAGTCCGACAGCTCTGCTGTGCTTGCCACTTCTTCAGGACACTCATGCACTGTTTGGCCAGAGATGCTCCTGCTGGAAGGGCAGAGTTGGGCTCTTCAGCCAACCAGTGTGGATGTGCACTCGTGGGGATACAGATCTGGTGTGTGTGACACTGGCCCTGTTACCAGAGCCTCTGAAGGCGGGGGAGACTTCTCATCACACCCTGGAGCACCTTACCTGGTGGGGAGGGGAGGGAAGGCAGCACACAAACCCTGTCAGTGCCCTGCAGCATCATTGGGCAAAGCAGGATTTAGGTCACCTGCCCGAGGAGCAGTTTGTGCTCTGCTGATTGCCTCTATCACACAGCCCTGAGGTGCTGACAGGAGATAATGGCAACTTTTGAACCCCTAGTATAACTTCCCTTGACTTCAGATAAGATGTTATGGTTTGCTCAGTGAAGGGAGCTTTGCAGACACCCATTTTTAGAGAAATCTGCCCTAAAGAGGTGGAGCTGCTCATACATTCCTGGGTGCTTCAGCCTTAGAGTAAAGCCCTAGAGAACAGCAGCCACATCAAATCTCATCCACTGCTGATCTTCATTATCCACATGAAAAACTGGGTTAAGCTACCCCAGGCAAAAAGAAATTCTGCAGGCTGCAGTGAGGCTGGCATTGCTAGAGGGGCTCTGTCAGCTGTGAAAGGGCACTGCTTTCGTGCAACAATGAACCTCACTTGTTATAAATAGCTCCTTGTTGTTCGAAAAGAAACAGAAGAAATTCTTTCTCACTCTCTTTCTGTTGCAGTTTTGTCCTTTCAGGTGGCATAAAGCAGCACTTATTTGCAGCACAGAAGCAGAGCTGGCTGGGACCAGGGTCCATAAAACCAGTGAGACAACAGGTAGGGTGAGCACATGGGGAGAAGAGTAGGGTCTGGCATGTCTGGTGGTTAAAGCACAGGCATGAGGCTGGCTCCCACCCACAGAGCTTCAGGACAGCCTTTCCAGCTCCCTGGAATTTGGGCTGTGGCAGGGCTGCTCCCTTGCCACCCAGTTGTGTTTGGCATCTGCTCTCCTTTGCTCAGAGGGAGCCTGGTCACTGCAGGCTGCTCTTTGGGGAAGCAATCAGGGAAGGGTCCCTCCCAGTGCCTGCAAGCTGTTCCTGAGCCATGATTTACCTCTGGCCTGCTGAACCACCACTCTGTATTGAAATTTGGTGGTGATGAAAAAATCACGAGGAACAGACCATATGTGCTGGCCTGTGGGAAAAAGCTCCTGAATTTGTTTTGCTTATCACATGAGCAACAGAAACCTGTTGCTGGCAGCTACTGAGTCCACTTGAATGTCTGTGTTTGGTGTGTGTTTGAGTGTACTTGCCCCCAGGCCAGGGGGCTTTTTTTTGTTCAAAAAAGCAGGTTCTAAAATCACTGTAGTGCACCATGCTTTGAAATTGACTGCTGTCATCTCATGCAAGAGAATGGTGCTGTGTATGGATGATTGGTTTAAACTGTCTATGGCCAGTTCGTTGCACTGGCCAAGAGAGGGCCACAGATGTTTGACAGCTGGTCTAAGTCCTGCTGAAGTACTTTTCAGATCCTCCAGGGTGACACACCTCAAGCTCCTGGCTGCAGTAACAGGTTTTCTTCATTAAAAGTGCAACTATTTCTTCTATTTTAGTGAGTTTATTAGACCTGACTTGGCAGTATTTAATAGCACTACTTGCTCAGCCTGGCTGCAAAATGTGGGTGATCATCCGTGGCCAATTTAGTACATACTTGACATTACCTGGTGTCTGAAAAGACAAACTGTGGAACTCTGCAGTGGCACTTTGCAAATTGCTTTACTGAACAGAGCAATGCTTTACCTGCTCAATATTAATTACAGGACAGGAGTGGGAAAAAAAGTGATTATCTGAACACAGAAAATGCTATGATGGTGTTATGCTGAGCTCCTTGTTGGGATGTCTCTCTTCCACCCAGTTTCAGAAGTAGCTGTGGGCTTTGGGTGGTGGTGGGTTGTTGGGCACAGTAATGGAGAGGACTGAAAAAAGATTAACTGAGATGTCAAGGAGAAGAATAGCACACATACTTTGGAGGAACACCAACAGGTACAGATTTACATTTTTCTTTGCAAATGTTGGATGGGGTCTTTCTTCTGTGCCTGGGTGCAAATACAAGTACTTATGCTTGGAGACCAACTTTTCCAGTCCATATGTTCTAGATGTAACTATGCCCATTAATGCATGTGTTTGTCTTTATCTGCAACAGTTTCAGCCTGAAAAGGCTGGGATACTGATAGCCTAGTAGGCAATGAACTTTTCCAGTTCCTGAGAGTGATTTGCAATTTATTCTGGTGTGGCTGCCTGCAGCTGCTAGTCTTATTCACAGCAAATAAACCTCTCTCCCCTCCCCCCATTCCCTCAAACCTTTCCATTTTTTTTTTGAGATTATTATTTAGCATCATTGTAGCTGACTGTTTCTGAATTTTGTGTGTGTCCAGGAGACATGGAGGAGGTTTACTTTGCTGTTTCCCCAAAGGCTCCGAGACAATGTTGCCATCTTAAATCCTGCCTTGTTGCCTGTGGGGAGTCTGAATCTGGCAGGAGGAGTATCTAACATTTCTTTTAAGGTTGCAGTCCAGCCCTGAGTCATAGAAGTAGAAAAAGGAGCATATTTTGGCTTGTTGCACCTCGGTGTTCACCCTGCAGCTGGTACCAGCTGCCTCCAGGGCAGTGCAGGGCAATGTGGGAGGTGAGTCTGCCTGCTCAGGAGAGCTGATTCTTACCCAAGTTTGTGGATTGCCAATTCCCTGTGAATCTGAAAACCTCCCTTGCTGCTGCTCTTGCTTCTTTGATGAAGGACAGACTGCAGATTCTCAGGTAAAATGTGTGACAGGAAATAAATTCTGCAAAAAAAGCCCTGGTAAAATACATTAATCCCATGCCAGTATCACTGGTGCAGTTGCTCCTGAGGAATCCTGTCCATGTCCTCACCTGGGAAAGTGGGAATATCAGAGAAGCAAGAGAGGTTTCTGGCTCCTCAATTCCCATCACCTTTTGTGTATTGATTTCTTAAACTCTCATTCCCAAAGACAAAACTGGGACTGTGCTGTGATCTAAGGAAAAAATGCTGCATGGAGACAGTCTCTGAAGAGAGAGAAGATGGCTTTGCTTTGCAGGGGTCTGATGAGATGCCATTCATCACTGCCTGCAAAGTGCTTTTTCAAATCTCAGGTGAGGGTGCTTTAGGAGAGTCTGTGCTTTGACTCGGTGACAGCTGCGGGTGTCCTTCTCTGCAGCGTCTGTGAGGTGGCACTTTTATTGTCTCTGTTCCTTTCTGGGAACAGAGGGACAAGTGGAACAGGATGTTAGAAAACACTGCAAAAGGGATTGTTAAGTTTGGCTTAATTAATAAAGACCATGTTGTTGGAATTAATAGCAAATTCTCCTGAGAATAATTTCATGGGATACTGAGTTCTGCAGGCCCTGGCAATGTTGTAAATGATAGGGCCAAGGTAACGCGTGTGTCGGTGTCAATCAGATCCTGGGTTTCATAATTGCATAAATTAAATTCCTTCTTTTATCCAATTAGTGTGTTAAAGAGGATTTGCATTGCTTATTGTACCTCTGCTGGTGTGGCCTGATCAAACACAGCATTAGCTCTGGTCACAGCACATCCAGGGAACAAAGTGCTGTGCTGCTGGGGGCGACTCTGCAGCCACGGCAGGGCACAAGGAGAAACGCTCAGCTGGTTCATGGCACAGCTGCACATCTCATCTGCTGTGTAGCTGGTCCCACTGCAGGGGCCTGCAATCCTCTCCTTAGGTCCCTCCTGCTGTGTGTGCCTATGGAGTGACTCAGGGAGCCACCAGGACGTGGCTGTTCCCATCTCGGGGAGCCCTGCCCCGAGCCAGGGCATGGTTGTGCTGCTCCATTGCCCTGCTGTTGCACCTACACACTTCCAGCCTCTGCACCCCTTTGGGAGGAGCCAGCCTGCACTCCGAGCTGCAGCCACACACGGTGCTTTGATCGCTTCTTGAGCGTGGATGTGACATCTCAGAGCAGAAACCCGTGAATTCCTCCACACCCCCCAGCAGCAGCAGCACCACCACCACCCCCCCTGCTTTGTGATACTAAACAACTTCAAAAAAATAGTCCCCTCCTGGCGACTGGGTCTGTATGGACATCGAATAGGTCAAGCAGCTTGTTGCTGGTTGCTTCTGTTAATGTTTTGTTTTCCCTGGAATTCTGGCTTTTTCTTAGCATAGCTTAGGTGCAAACTAAATTCCTTCATGTGGAAAACACAAGATGCTGTGGAGAAACACCCTGAAGAAATCAAACATGGCAGCCCGACAGATCCTGGCCAGAGGTCAGTGCTGAGCCACACTCACACACCTGGAGATGCCGGGCAGCCCGGAGCCAGAGGAGCCTTTGGAGCCACAGGGAAATGAGGGACACAGCCCAGGGCATGGGGGACATCTTTACTGTGGTTGCTGGCAAAGACCGACTGTAACCCCACTCAGGTGTTCTCCTGCAAGGCTTCCGCTACCTTGGTGGAATAAGGCTTAAATCAGGTCCCAGCAACTTGCTGACTTGGAGCTGTGAAACAGCAGCCACCTGCAGATCACACGTGTCTGGTTTTGCCACTCATTTGGGGTGCAGGTCATGGGTTTGGTGGGTGCCACTGGTGGTACAGACAGCACTCGCCAGGAAGAGCAGGAGCAGCGAGGACAAAAGGCTGGTTCTGCTCAGCAGAGATATTTGAGAGCTGGGACAGCTCTCCCTGTCCTTGTGTCCACCCTGCCCTGCCCTGAGTGGCTGGGAAGTGTTGCTTGTCGGGATCAGGATGGCATGGGGGGGACAGGGGTCCCCTTTCCTATGCCTGTGTGCAGACTACACTGAAAGGCTTTTTCAAGTCAATTCTTTCTAAAGAAAATACCTTTGTCCCCAGTGGCTGGATAAAGATGGTAGGTTTATGATTCTAATGATCTTAGAGTGTGAACCTGTAACTTATCTTGCAGTATATTCTCTACATCCTTTCACTTATGCACCCAGAGCATGACCAAACATCTTCCCCACCTATTTCAGGAAAGAACAAGACAGGAAAAGCAACAGGTAATATATCTGACTGTATTTCAAAGTTGTTGATTGTAAACAAACTTTGTTGAAGAAATAAAATCACATGACAAGATATCAGAGTGATACTATAAATCCATTTTGTTATTGTTGCCACACTTCACATTTTTGGAACTAGGAATTCAGCTTATGGTGTACAAAACTTGTAAAAATTTATTGCAAGCGTGCCTTTGTGTTGAACAAAAACTGGTGTCACAAAAGTAGTTCCCTGTCCCATGCAGAAACACAGTTGTGTTTCTCTTACTGTGAAGAGGTCACACACCTGCATTTCTTGAAAGACTTGGCTGTTATAAAATTGCTCTGAGAAGATTTTTAAAAGGAAAATGAAAAAAAAAAAGTAATTTGCAGTGTATACTTTACCTCTGCAATTTATGCCTTCAACAGAAATCTTTAGACTTATAAAGAATATGGAACTTTGCAACAGAACTGCAGTTGCTGATGGTGTGAGCACAGCCCAGTGGTCTTGAAAGCACTCAGCCAGCTAAGGCCCATCTTCACAATTGGAACTGTCACTGCATTTGATGGAATGTAAGTTGCACCCATTGAAAAATAAATGAAAACAAAATGTCAAGGGGGAGACTCCTTCTCCGGAATCCCCACTGTTCCATTTTCTGCTGTGGTGCTTCCACAGTCTGTAGCTTCCATGCTGTGCTGACATGCAGCAGTGCTGTGACTCCAAAGGCTGATGGCTACTGAACATGTAGAGTCTAAGGAAAGGCATGGAGTGAGGCCAGGGATGTAGCTAAAGCAGGGTTTGTGTTACTAAACCAGCTGTGCAGACTGGTTATGTTAAACATCAGCCTTTTCTTCTAATTCAAAGGCAGTAGGAGAGGGGGTATACATGCTGGAATGATGAGAGTTAGAAGGGATCACCTGGCTCCTCTCCCTCCATGTGCCCATCCTCTGAACTTTCCTCTGCCTTCTCAAACCCACTGTTGCCCTTGAACTCCTCCTTGTGTCAGACCATGCTGATTAGCCTCACCTTTACAGGATCAGATTAATCACTGGCATAAACCTGAGTTTTGTTATCTCTGATATCACCCCCAGACCATGGGATTGAGTTACTTTTTTATTTCCGTACTGAAATGCCAGGGAAAGATTTGGTTTATACCTAGAAGAAAAATCCAGTTTGCTAACTAAGTCCAAGAGACCTGCAAACTGCTTTCCATCAAATGAGCAACTATGTTTCATAGAGACATGCAAATTTTTCAGCAGTCACATTTTGCAAATGCCTTGACACAGATTATTTGAGAACAAGACCACAAAGTTACTTTGACACAAGTGGGTTGGGGTTGGACAGCTGAACCTAGTGCACTGTGCTTTGCTTTTCAATTTCTAGGCTTTTTTGGGGGAAGTAGTGGAAATAGGTCAAAGTGCTCTGAAGGGCAGAGCACACTGTAAATACTTGAAGTGTGAAAGCATTTGCCAGAGGGTTTATTTTAGAAACAGAGTTCTGGGGCTGGGAGCAAACTGCATAGGCCTGGCATTTCCCCTTTCCTAGAAAAGCTTCTGAGACCAGCTTGACTACGAAGTCTGCTTGTCTGAGGAGCTAGGATTGCAAATTGTGATCTTGTGTCTCCCCAGCTTTCTGCCCCAGTCAGGTCCTGCTCATCATGGTCCTACAGCACAGCATGACAGTCCTCTCCCACTGGGTTCCTTGCCCAGGGCCCCCAGGCATCCAAGGTTGTTCAGGTACAGCAAATGATGCTTTCCTGGGTAAGGTTTTCACACTACACATCACGTGGACCACCTTGACATCCAGTACAAGCAATTATTACTTCAGAAGGGATCTATTACAAAAGGGATCTACCACTTAAGGCCTTTTTGTGATACCTAACAGCTGTTCACCAAACCCATCAGAGTGAAAGGGCTTCAAAAAACAAAGCAAAATACAAAGAAGATCCCCAGACCCTGGGGGTCAAAGGTGCCTCTGTGACAGCAATGCAGAGCTGAGGAATATTACAGCCAGTCCAGTTGGAGCAGTGGCTGCGGTGCTGCGGAAACCTCTTCAGGGTCCATCCAAACCTGCTGGGGCAGCACTAATGGGGCAAAGCAGACAACACCTTCACAGTGATTGCAATCAGAACAGCCTGCAGAAACAATACCCTGTTTCATCTGAGATCTGTAAAGTAGCAGAAAGGACCAGTAAAGCAATGCTACAAAAGTAAACTGGAGGGCCAACTCTGTGTAGTCAACTCTTCCAGACTGACCAAGAACCTGCAAGATGCTTTGGATGTGTTCTAAATGCAAGGACTGAGGGAGGCAAAGCAAAGTGTGAGGCAGGAAGCTTCTCCAGGGCTAGATTTCCAGAGAGACAAAGCTGTCACTCAAAAGAAGAGGAAGAGATCCTTTATACAAAGCACAGCAGTTCTCAACTGTTTCCCAACAGTGAGGTGATGATACAGGGGTGTTTCCCGTTCATGATGCTTCTGAAACAAAGGTAAGTTTAGGAAGAATTGTGACAAGAATTAATATATATCAAGAAGCACTGATGACAGGCTTGCTTTTGAGTAGATGATATGATGTGTTGCTGCAAGTATCCTAGCTAACAGCAGGCCAAATATATACCTGTTTTGAGCTTAGAGTTCCTTGCCATTGTGAAACTGTGAATAGGTCATATTCACAGACTGAGATGAGCTCTTTTCACAAACAACCAATCTTACATCAGTCTGAGCATGAAGAAGGTGCCACTCTATAGCAGAGGTGGACGGAAGACTTCATATTCCATCTAGCCCTCAGTGACTTTCCTCAACTCAGTAATTATTTATCTGAATGTCACACTGTTTACTGGAGTATTGCAGAGCTTCAGATTTTCCATTTATCTCTTTTAACTTCCTCTAGGCTTGTTGGGCTTCTACCTTTTATCAAATTTTCTCTTACCTTTAGTGCAATTTGGTTTTGACTCATGACAGCCTGTATGAAGGAAACTGTGCTAGGTCCCACAGCCCTTACTCAAGGGGAAATGATATTTGGCATACCTTCATTTCTACTTTGGAAAAATGCTTTTGAACAAGAACCAAGTCACTGAAAACACAGAACATACCCTTAAATCAGCAGGACAGCAAACTCCACTTTACAGTTTCATCACCCTCCTTATCTGTGCTGTGCCTTGGTGTCTGGTAGGAAGGTAGAAGCTTTGATAAGCTAATGATGTCTCACGAGTGCTGAGGGTGTTACAGCACTTTGCAATCCTTACTTGGAAAGTACCAGAGATGCACGGAATCATCAGAGCAGCATAATCCCCCCCTCATCAGTGGAATGAGCTCTAGCATGAGGGGACTAAGGTGTGGAAGAATGAGATACTGGAGGCTTCTTTCACTACTCACCAGCTCAAGACAGACTTTTAAATAACTGTTAGAAAGAAAATAACATCTTCAGGGAAAAAAAGGCCACAGAAATATAGCTGGAGGTAAAGAATAGGAATGCTGTTTTTGAGTTGCTAAAATCAATTTTCCCTAGGAATTACCTGAAGAAAACAAAGTTTTACTTCTATAAATTATGATTCCTAGACTACTTGTATATAGAAGGATTGGGGATAGAGAACAGAAAGAAAAAATGGAGATAAGAGTTCTTTAAATTGTGCCCTATTGTCAAGTGTACAGATGGGCTGAAGTAAAGAGTGGCAGAATTCCTGCAAGCCCTTGAAGCATTTTCAGCAGAGTCAACAGTGGAAACCACTTCCCAGTGGCTTCTAAGCTCTAGCAAGTGTGGCATCACACACTGGGAAAAGAAATGTTTTCCAAGGATGGATGGTGGCACGACAGACATTACCTGAAAGTCCTGTGCATAGAAGGTGGTCGGTATGTCTTACTGATGGTCTCGGTTCTTGGAAACAAAGCTTGCATACCATGAACTAGTAATTAGCAGTTTTTAGAAGTACATGTCAGTGAAAATTCAATTCAGCAAGAGAGAAAGGAGCTGTGCTGTGCTCCCTTCACTACCTAAGTGTCAAACTTCTTTTTGTTTCCTGAAAAAGTTTAGAGACATTTTCTCTGTGACCTGGTCAGCATTTCAACTGCATTTTACCTACTGCTGAGTTCTCAGATCTCTTACCCAGATTGTCTTAAGGCTACAAACAACCCAAACTATCATTTCACAAGCTATTGCACAATTAGACACACACACACTATAACGAGCATCCTTGCACTACTTTGAGACTTTCCCCCCCCTTTAATGAGGGAGAAGCTTTAATGTTACAAGCAGGTGGGGAACCAAATCTGAGTAAGCCAGTTTGAAGTAAAGGAAATAATCCTACACAGGCTGAGCTGCAGTTGACAAACTTTAGCCTTTTCAAAATTATCCTGTATCTTCCTTAATTACTTTGCCTTGGTTGTAGTAACAGAAAAAGTGCAAGATGCTTTTTCAACAAGGAGAAATCTTAGCTTTCTCCAACCCTATCCACTTCCAGTCTTTTATTGACTAATAAAAGGAAAAGTTGAGGGGGAAGAGTCATCTGTAGATATAGACTACACTTTGGTGGCTTTTGTTTGTTGGCTTCAAGAGCCAAAATTCAGGCATTTTGTACATACAAATATATATAAATATTTTTGCTTACTTATGGAATGTTTGTGCATGATAAGAACAACAGTTCCAAATGATGAGGGATGGTTAAGGCTAAGAAAATGAAATTCATTGCAAAGCTATACTTTTGTCTTCATTTTTCTCCTTTACAAAGGAGACTAAAGCATCTTCCCTGTAATAGTCAGCCACTGTGTAATCCCCCATCAACACCAATTCTAGGGAAAACTACTCAGGACCCAGTCCCTGAGGCAAAAAAGCTAGGATCTCATGATTTGAGCTCAAGTAATCCACATAATTAACTGCATACATTGGTGAAAAATTAAATATTCTGAGGCCTCAGGCCTACTGTCACCTAAAAAGAAAAGGCATTTTCTGTATGGGATGGCCAAGATCCAGGCCTTTAAGCATACATAGTTATGTAACAATTGGCCAATGACTCCAGCTTTATCCCAGGGGCCTACAACATAGCTGGAGAGTGGTCTGCCTACTCCTCAGAAATGCCAAGTGGCTCCAAGGTGGTCTTGGAAACCATCCCATGTCTGCTGGGGCATGGGTATCCTGCACATACCCCAGCATGGCATGGGAGTGTAAGGAAGCAGCTACTGTTCATTTAAGCTATCCCATCAGCAAGGTTCCAGCCAAACTTTTCCTTACTGCCCCAGTTTTAACTACCATATAAATTTATGGGCTATAATGAGCTAGTAGCTACACTTCCTGATCCAATATAGGCTGGCATTGTTGGAAGAAGGGAGCAATAAGAACACTCTGTGAAATTTCCTGAAAAAAGAAAACTGTAGGTTTATATTGCTGAACATTTATTTTTCATGCTTGAGGCTAGCTGCTGTCTCCCTTTGAATACTTACAAGACTGACAAGAACTAGCTATCAATCACACTCAGTCTGAAGAAGGGTGGTCTCAGTTCTCTGCAGGGCCAAGAAATTTTGAAGTCATCCTTGGGTTCCTGTGCAGCTTGGCAATGTCAAGGGCTAGAGTGGTACAAACCCACCCCCTTCTTTTGCGGTTAGGAGGCCTCAGTGCACAAAGTTTTGTCCTTTCTCCCATGTTTCCTGGGTGGAGACCTGGTGAACTGAGAAGTGCAAAGGATGCTTAGGAATCCCGCTGCTGTTCTTTGTGCAGCTGGCAGGCAGAGCAGGATGTGTGGGGCAGGCTCCAGGCTGTAGCACAAGCAGAACCACCATGGAGTTGGCCATCCCCTTCTCTCCTTGCAACCAGGTGAGATCTGCCTCTAGGTCTACGCCCAACAGTAAGACTTTGGTGGAAACAGAAAGGTGTCCATGGGCAAGTCATTCATTTGCTAACCCCTGCTGGATTCTTCCTCTGCTATTATTTACATGCTATGCATTTGCATGTCACAGAATGATGAAATCTAAGGAGTTTCCTCCCAAATTTATGTTGGTGTCCCTCTATTGCCTCTTGTCAGACAGACCTATGTAACCTGGTAGGATGTACACTGATAAATCAAGCATTCACTCCATTCCTCTTGAATCAACTCAAGTCATTCTTTGGGAGTAAAACTTTTCAGGCTTGGGCTCCTCTAATCAACATGGTTTTCTGCCCTGTAAGTTAATGCAATTCTGTTTGTACCCATCCCTGCTAACCTTCAGAATACAGAGTTTTTTGATGATTGAGTTGTGGACTGAAATCAATAAAGTGTAGAGGGCAGGGTAGTACTTCCCCTCAGTATTGATTCCCTCATTTCAATCATACCTCTCTCTTGGCATTGTTTTTTGAAACTCCAGTGGCTTTCAGATTCCACGAGCACCAAAACATGGCCTTGGCCACCAGCTCATGATGATGCTTGCCCTCTACAGTGTCACTCAGAACAGAAGAACTCTTTGGGCCTGCTCTGTTTTAGCAAGGTTTAAGGTTGGATGCAACTGGACTTCTTTCGTTTTCTAAGACACGATGCTACGTTATTTTGCTAAACATGTAATCTGCTTAATTACAACTACTGTGACAAGCCCTGAACTCTACCAAAAAGAATTCCTACAAAACACTCCACAGTGATAATGGGAAACACTTGGCTATTAGTGACTTTTTTTTTTTTCTGCCAAATGTGTGCCAAACAAAATTCTAAAGTGGACCAAAAAGGTCTTGACAGTTACCAAAGAAAAAGAAATAAATTATTGTTCTTAAAACTTTAACAGTCCATTACATTAGCTTTTTAAGCAACATTTAAGGTACAGTTGAAATAAAGAAAAAAATATAGTTGATATATTTTGTTTTCTGACCTGTACACTGACCGTGGCAGTTAAGATGTGAGGCAGTATTACTTACAGGTTTATTCACTGTTAATACTTACAGTATTAATCACTGTTTGTGTATAAAATGTTTCATCCTGGTTAAAAAAGAAAATCAGTGTAATGTATTTGACATTTTAAATTCACTAATGTAATTCGTTTCTCCTAATTTTCCTATGTTCTAACCGGGATCAAATTGTCTTATGGTACATTAATAAAAACAAAGGGGGGGGGAGAAACAAAAAAACCACAGAAAGAAATAAGTAATGAGTGGTCCTCAGTTGCTGGCTGCCTGCCTGTGAAGGTGGTGTTTGTCAGGATGCCTGCTGCAGTGTCCCTGTGCCGCCTGTCCCAGCGGGGGACGGCAGCCGCGCTCAGCCACAGCCCGCGGTGCGGCCTCACGGGCCTTGGCCCGGGCTGCAGCTACTCCAAGGAAGGTGCAGAGTTTCTGGAACACCTGCCTAGGACTGCCGAGCTGTGCCAGCTTCTGACAAGCTCTTGGCCCAAGAGGAACTTTACAAGATGACCCTGTTCAACAAATAGCATTGAGATGATGGCTAATTTAGGTCTGTTTTGGGTGTACAGATTCCCACAGGGCATTCACATACACAATTTTGTGTCAGCTTTTCCAGTGGCACTTTCTGCACGACATGTTTACATCCAGCTGATACTAGGAACAAAGTTCACACCTCTCTAGTGGCATCACTTGGCATTTTTGGATGACAGCACCGGTGGTGCCACGAGTTCCTTGCTTTGCTGCTCCAGGTGTGTATCTTCTGCTTTCCCTCCAGCCCCTGCCTACGCCACCAAGAGCAAAGCATCAATGGGTGGGTGAGGTGTCCTCCAAGCCCAGAAGCTCCTTTACAAGTCTTTCACCAAACTGTGCACGGCTGTACCTTGTCACATGGTAGGCCTCTGACATTTTGTAGAGGATGTAGGCATTATTTATAGCGATGCTGATGGCAAACCAGAACACTTGTTGCCAGGTCTTGTTTGGTTTGTGAGAAATGAAATACCTAAAAGCCAAGAAAAGAGAGAAAAACACTGTTCAGCCGAACAATTGCAGCTGGGATGCAAGAAATCACCCCAGACAAAGATCCTGCAGTCCCAAAGGAGAAGCAGACATGGGACTTAATTCCTGGTTTAAGTATTATTTAAAGAAATTTTGTACCATGTATTTCATAGACATCAATAGCAAATTTGCACAATTTTTGAGATTCCTGGTAGTGGGTAAAAGAACAGACCTCCTTGCTCTCAGAAGCAAACTTCAGCAATACTCTCACCTCTGTATCACTCCATGTAAATAAGAGTGCCGATAAACATTCCTTGAGCTCACCCATGACAAATATCCTTGTGATGGGAGATGTAGGTCTGAATCCCTTCAATTTGTAACTAAAAAAAAAGCCTCAGTCACATTACATTACAGTTTTGGGAAGCTTGCTGATGCTTCTCCTCAGGTTTATTGTGAGCAAAGAATGATTGCTGCTGCTGTCAACAGCAGGTGGGAGGATGTGGGGGTAGAGCGAGAGCGTACACTGCTGGTAGGTGGACCACAAGGCAGAACTAGAAAGAACTGACATCTTTATATTTAGGTTCTGACTAATTCTAGGACTGCCAGAATATTCTCTCTTCAGTCATAAGATTCCCCATTCTCCCATTTTCCTACTTTCATTTTTTTTTGTAACCATTTAAATCTGCTACCCTAGCTCTTTTCCCACATTGATTTCCTCAGATCAGATCCCAACATCATTCTCCAGCGACCACCTCCTCCTCTTTCATATATTCTACTGAATTCTTGCTGCCTTGCCCAGAACTGGCTTGAAAAATCTGTCTGCTTTTTCTCTCTTCTCAATTTCTAGTTCCTGAAATCTTCCGCACCTCATTGCTATTCCCACAGCCAAGCTTCACTACTGCTATTCTTACTCACTTCTGTTCCTCCCTGCTACATTAAGAGCTAACACTGAGGGCACCAACTGGAATCCAGGAGCCAAAAGTTCTACATTTTGCTCTCTCATCGTGTAGATCAGCTTTGGATGCATAACCAAATGTCTTTTTTCTTCTGGCTCCAGGTGATGCAAATTTCATCAGGAAAGATTATCAACTAAACACCATCTACTGCTAGAGGTGGAGAGCTGAGCCAGCCTTGTGGGGCTGGTAGACCCTTGTTGAATTGTTTATCAGTCTGCTGGCTCATCCTGCCATCACTTCTTAAAAGCCATTTACAAGATGCAAAGGACCTGCCTCAAAATTTCTTTTTTCTGACTGATGTATGGGTAGATAGAGCCAAACCAATACCAGCAATGCAGTTCTTGCTTTGTGCAGAGCCAGCATCTGATCTTTGATTCAAACAGAAGTTCTGTCAGAGACTCAGTGAAAGCAGCACTGGGCCCTCAGATGCAGCTCAACATGAACAACTCAAACCTTGCAGCAACAGAGAAGGTGTGAAAGAAGTACACACAGACATGCACATCTTCCTACTTACTTGCTGTATTTATCATCATATTTGCAGATATAGCTAAGGTGAGCAGCAAAGGCTTCAACTGCCAGTGGGCATGGAATTTCTCCACTTTTTCTCTTGATTATAACTCCTGCATCAATTAGAAACATAACAGTTTTAAATTGACATTATAATTCTAGCAATTGAAAAATATATTTTCTATATATGGCTTTTAAAATAAACATTATTGACAGTTTTCCCCCTAAAGCTGGAAAATTATCTGTAACAGAGATGTTAATTTGATTTCTTTTCCCACAGGTAGAACATTGAACAAGTGGAAGGGGAAGAAGAGGGATCATTTTTAAGTTGGAAACGAAAATATGTTAGACACAAACATCTTTGCCATATATTCAAGAACCCACACATTCCTGTAGTCCCACAGTAGCGCCCTACAGACAGTATAAGTCTCTCCTTTTTTGGGTCACAGGAAGTTGTGGTCATCTCTAGACCAGTGACTTGCTGTTATATGCTTTGAATTCTGAATTCTGAATTAGTCCCTTGAAATTAAATCCTTTGCTTATCTCCACTCATGGAGCCCAAGAGCAACATTACCTTCTTTTCACTGGGTACCAGTTGACACAGAGTAGAAAATACAGGAAGAAGGAGCCAACTGGTTGAACTCAGTGAAGACAGAAGTGAAGCTGGTGGGTGATTGCAGTCTCTTGGAAATGAAAAGCAGCCTGGTTCCTGCTGTGGGGAGCCAGAGCTCAGAAGCACCTGCAGGTTGCTCACTGGAGCTGAGCACACATTTCTCTGCCTGCAAGTGCTGTTTCCTGGCCTGTCTGGTCAGCTGGCTTGGTAATTCAGCTTATGATGGGGGATGGCTGTCCTGCCTACTGCAGAAATCTGTGGAAAGGCAACAGGCATCACCCTACAGCCTTCTACCAACCACTCTTTGCACAGACAGGTGCTAGAGCAGGTTACTCCAGAAACAGGCCCTGTTCCCTCAGGTGGTCTATCTTGGACCTGGCCTTATCCAACACTACAGCAGTATTTGTGAATCCAATCCCCTCTCAAGAAACTCCCCTAGCTCTTTTCTGATTTATTGCTCCTATGCCTTTTCTCCTTCCTGGAGAAAGCTCCCTGTAGGAAGGGAGGGTGGGTAAAACAAACCTGGAGCATAGGATTCTGTTCCCTAACTTTTGACCTTATACCCCCACAGGTTTCAATTGTCAGCTCTCCGGGGTATGGAGCAGTGCTTACTCCATGGCTCCAGCACACTGCCTAGAGAGGCTCTCTTCTCTCAGCTACAACACTATTTTCTCCAGATCTAGAGAAGCACAGGCTTGGTTTCCTCCTTTCTCAGCTTTATTTCAGTAGGGGTACAATCCTCAGCTTTCCCATCTCTCAAGCTTTCAAGAAAACTTTCTTTGCCTTCCTTCTGCCAACTCTTTCACAATCAGCCCTTAAATGCAACTCACGTTTTGATTACAGACTTCACCATTTCATTCCTGCAGCTGGAAGTCTCATTCCATCCATTATCTCTGTCAAGCCCCCTGTGCTGTCCTAGCTGGCAGGCTCTATTTTGAAGCTAGTATTGCAACACATACTAAATGTCATGTTACAGCTGAACCATGCAGAAATTTATTTGGGGTGTTTAAAGTCTGATTTTTCAAGAGTCCAAAATTATATTACCTCTGAATTGTTCAATACTCTCTCCTTTCACCTCTGCCTCCTCAAGCTGGGTGTAAATGTAGCCAATCAAAAAAAAGAATTCTTCATTACATTCATGTAATTATTGTAGTGTGGTTTTGATTCTTTTAATGAGTCCTACGCATATCTGGCCAGCATGAGGTAAAAAGAACAGATATACCACCGGGCAGGTCAGGGAAGGGTAAATATGTTCCTGGTACAAGTGTTATTAAAAAAAAAAAAAAAAAAAAAAAAAAAAAAAAAAAAATAAAAATCACCTTCTTGCTTTCTTTCTTCCCCTTCTCTTCCTTTGGAGGGTTTGTATTTCCTTTGCAATTTTCTTTGTATTCATAATCTTTAAAAGAATGCATTGCAGTGGCAGAACCATATACTCCCTATCACTTTCTGTCATATCTCTCATAACATTCCCCTGTTTTGAGAATATAAATAGCTTTATAGGCATAGCATTTTTATCCTTTCCTAGGATTGTTTTGTAGCCATAGCCCACCTTCCCAGGGAAGCCAGCCACTGGAGCTGGGTCATTCCTAGCTGCAGGTCTCTGTGGCACGTGGGCCAGAGCCAGCTGACTCATGGGCACATCCAATGAGCCATTTCCCCTCCTGGTCCTCCCCCAGCCCTGCTGTGTTCCCATCCCTGGCAGCACTCCAGGGCACACACCACCTGCACTGCAGCCACAGCCTGCCTTTGCTTCCATGCTGGAAAGGGTGCTGACTGCCAGCCTCCAGCTTGTCTCCATAGAAAGGCATCAGCTTTTGGGTTTGGGGTCTTTTAACCCTTTTTTCTTTCCATTTAAATTTTTAAGCTTGTGAAGCAAAGCTTGGGAAATACTACCTCAAATGAAACAAGCCAAAAGACAAAGGTTTGCATATGTTTGTTTCCTCAAAACACTTATCCTAAGCCTATCCTAGCTTTTTTAAAAATGGGAGTCTCACTAATACCAGCACTTGCATCCATCTTGTCAAACCCTGAGATTTCATGACAGTATAAAAGAAGGGCATTGCATGATCCAAGTGCTATCTGGCTTTTTATCAGGACTTGGATTTCTTATTGGAATTGCCAACATTCAGCATTGTACAAGGTCTGATGATTGAGGTCCCATCAGGGTCCTCCAGCCCCATCCCCAGTCTCACCATACTTGGACACAACCTCCTGACTGTAGTCTCACAAAGGACACATGGAAATGGTAAATTGAAACCCTAAGCTTATCCATTCTGAAACATGCTTTTTAACATTATGCTTCTTTCCCCAGACTTTCCAATTCTGGGCCAATCTCACAAGCTGATTTTTGCAGAAAACTAGACTGTCACCAGTCACCTGTCACTCCAGCTTCTCCTGCAGTGAGAACCATACAGAGACTCATACCACTGCTTCTTGCAATTGTGATGGCTCCACAACACCTCCCATCTTCTCACAAGTCACATATGAGATGCTAACATGCCATCTGCAGCTCTTTATTCCATGCACAGGTGGCCCAAAGCTTTGTTTTCTACACTTAGTTACTGACTGTTTAGCTTTTGAGGAGAGCTAGTTAGCGAAGAGCACCTATGCAAGTTCTTCTCAGAAAGAAGCTACTTTAAAAGACCTTGGGTTTAACAGTTTTTTGCTGAAGATGTTATTCTGGTCATCCTACTGTGCAGCAAGTGAGGTGGCTGTCTGCTCCATCCTGCTACATAAGAAAGGTAGAAAAGATTGCAATTATTTCTAGAACACAATCATGGAGATGCTGGGGAAGTGGGCACCAGCTCTAGAGTGAAAAACCAAAATGCAGCCTTGTCCCACAGATGGGGAGATTTGGGCCAGTGCACAGCTGATCTACTTCAGAATAAGATAATTTTTTAAACGGTAGGGATCCCAGTATCTTTTGAATTCTCACTTCTTCTATAATAAAAGCACCAGGAAAAATTAAAGCTTAAGAGCAATTAAAAATCTGAATGGATTAATTTCTAGGCAGAAACTACATACTTGATAGCAGAGTAAGCAGGATGTGTTTGCAAGACTAAAGGAATTAGATCCATCCTTGAGTATCTGAGATGATGTATTATGACATGCTGGTTTGAAACATCCATAATAAATAACCTGCTGCATCTAAGAATAGTATTCATAGATCTACTCTGACAAGTGTACTGCCCTCCTGGTGCCTCTGGCTTGGGTGGGATTTGCACTCCAAGCACAGGCAAGATTTACCTCGCTGACTTTTCCCTAAATTTCAATAAATATTTAATTATTAGCTATGCCCGCCTCTTTTCTCATCCTAAGTGTTCTGTTGACCACCTCTTGCCTTCTGTTTTCAAGGTTTCCTCTTCACGGCCTCCTCCAGCCCGCGCACATTTACACTCAGCCAAGTGCAAACACTCAGCACTGTGCATCACCACACAAGTGACACCAGTCTCTGTTCAACCACCCCACGTGGGTTTTAACCCTGTTTAACTACCTCCTCTCCCATGTACCATGTGCTGAGCAGGTCTGTGCTACAGGCCTGCCTCAAGGAGCACAGATTTCTCCTCTTCCTCCTCTATGTTTACCCGCCTTAGAGGAGACTGGTGGTCCAGCTTCTCTCAAGTTGGTTTAAACTATCTTTGCTGCACTGACTTTAGCAATGCCAAATCAGAGGCAAGCAATCTGGTCTCTTGCCTTCCCACCGAGCTTCCATCTGTTCCCATGTCCCTGCTAGAGACTCTTTGCCCAGCATCACTCTTTCAAAAGCCAGTCTCTGTTTTCTGCTCTGATTCACAGTGAACTATGTCAACTGTCCCAGCCAGCATTTGGTGAGCCATGAGCTGGGAAAGCCTTGTCCATCACACACAAGGGTTGTAATCATAAATACCTCACACACACCACCTACAATCCCATCTATACCAAAGGTCAATCACACAAAGCACAACAGCTCACATCTCCATGTGCTGATTTTAAAGGATGCTGCCAGCACAGTCTGCTTTTGCTCCTCTTTTTAACAGGGCAGTTAACACTGATGTTTACAAACAGAGAATTTTCCTAATATTTATGAATTACAACCAAATGCTCCATGTTAGTCCATAAAAAACAAATAGTAGTTTGTAGTGATAACTCTTGTCCAGTTAGTGCTGCTGAATAATCTAAATCCAGCAAAAACCACAAGGAAAACAGCACAAATCCTGATGGTGAAAGCCCCTCATGGGGAGCTACATTGCTCCAGAGACTGGCTTCAGCAGGGTCTCCAAGTGCCATATTTCCTTCTCATACATATTTTCAGCATTTGTGCTCAGACATCAGTCCATCTGAATCACCAAGTCCTCCCTCTGCTGGGATGCCCAGCACAATTCCTCAGGATCAGCCATGCTTTGCTAAGGCAATGAGCCTTCTGGCAAGGCACTGAACAACACACTAAGTCAGCTTCCTCAGCTTCCCATACAGTAATTCCAGGCCTTAGATTTGCTTCTGTAATCTGTACACACATATGAGAGTTGCTTGGGATTCAGAAAATGAGTGTAGAAGATGCCTCTGAATTGGTGGCTTTATATTTAAATGTTTATGTTATACTCATTTGTCTCTGGCAGTTATACATAAACATGGATCAGAAAAATTGTAAGAAACTGAAACAACATTCTCACTGAAAAACTAATTTCAAGAAGTTAGTTAGTCTTTGCATTTTATAGAAGTTTCCAAGTGTTCTTAAAACTATCTTATACTTCCAAAAAGGAAAATATTTCAGTAGCAAGAAGCTCTCTGTAATTATTTGAACTATCCAAATTATCTGTTTTGGTTTCTTTTCATTGACTGCCAAAATCAGTTTAACATACAGTACGAAACCTTAATCATATCTACTCCTGGCATAAAAGATACTTGTTTGTGACTAAGTTTTTGCTAGATAAAAAAAAATTAATTGTAGGATCTGCTTGGAGTTCAAAGTACATCACGACATTTATTAATTTTTCTGTAGCAGCAATCCTACAAGATACTTTGCAAGTGGTGTTAACATTGTCTTATGCAGTAATCATCTTCCTTTCTCTGACCATCAGCAAAGATATAATCTTTATACCTGAAAGGATAGTGCCTCCACCAGCTCAGGCAAGGAGGCTGCATTAGCAGTAGGCTTTTTAACCTTTCTATGGGAAAGAATGAATAGCTGTATGAAGATACAAAAGGGAAGTAATCACTACAGCTACTGTTTATCTAGGATGTATGATCAGTTGCAATCAAGCTCTTTGTTCAGGCTTATTATCAATCTCAGTGACTCACTTTGGCTTGTGACATAAAGCATGTGCACTTTCAAGATGAGATATTGCTTACCTTGTTGAACTGGAGAATAGGCATTGGTCAGAAAACGAAAGTGCCCTTTATTGTACCAGCAAATCAATGACATGTTTCCCTTCATTCTTATTCTGTAGTGTCCTCTGGACTGTGGAGTTGCAGAATTGTTCAGCATGGATGGAGGTAGGCCTGTGCAGTCACTCTTCCGGGTGCTCAGCAACCCACAGCAGTAAATCCCTGCATTTGAACAAACACATTCCCTGTCAGCAACCCATTGCATGGATCCACAAAGCAAAATCAGCACAGCAAGCCTCAAGGACCTCTGAAAGAACTTGCCCTACAACCTTCCAGTCCAACAGATGTGTCAGCCAACTGGTTTTCTTCTGTAATACCAAAGATTTGTGTCCTACAGACAAGTGCAGAAAGCCTGATCTCTTGTTGAAATATTTTGACACCTGCACTGCCACAATGAAACAACAGGAAAAATAATTTAGGGTATTTTCCTCACTGTAACACCAACAATCTGTGCTTAACATTACAACATGTTTAAAATTGGTCTCAAAAATCCCCCAGTGGTGATATGCATTACAGGACAAATCAGAATTTATGATCCAAGAGAGTCTTGGATGTTTAACTAAAAGACTAACTTTTGGAGGGAGCAGGGAGGTAGGGAAAGCTATAGCAGCTCAGATGTTAACTGAAATAAATTCTCCTACATGACTCCTATGAAGCTTTTAGTCACAATAGTTTAATCTACTGCTTCACTGTGCTGCCATGTTCTTGATTTTTAGCTCAACACTCCTTGCACCTGCATCATCTGCTTTGCTAAGGAAATGCCACTTAAGCAACTAAAAACCACTGAAACCACTGGCTGATTTTAAAAAATGCAAATGCCAGAAGGATGGAGAAGATGGAAATAAAAGTTCAGTGAAAACTGATTTTAGGGCACTAAAGCAAGCACTGATCTTGTCCTGCACAGACACCAGAGGCTCTTGCAGGAGACACAGTCTGCTGCTCACAGCTTCTTGGCCTTTTCATATGTCAAAGAGGCAACGAATAAAATCTAACACCACAAAATGCAGCTCAATACAACCAGGTGGGCACAAACAAAGTTTGAAAACAACATTAATAACAATGCTTGAATTTTTCATTAGGCTGTGAAATCCTAACAGCCCGTTTCTGTTAGTCCAAGAGAAGCAGATCTTCTCGATTAAATTTTTCCCTGACTCAAAGAAATCTCGGATGGAAATTTCCATGGTTTCCCTCAGTTTTGTGTTAGCCCATTTGAGTGGAAAAAACCAGTGGGCATGGAAGCAGGTGACATCTGTGCACATCTTGTGGTGGTTGAAAGCTCATCTGTCAGCTAAGTCTGCTTGATCAAATTTTTTTATCGTGCTGAATTTTGCATGATGTCCTTACAGTGAAAATGCAAAGTCAGAATGCAGTGTCTGGCTTCCCCTAAATATGTTACCTCTGTTCTTATGTTTCCATAAACATGTTACCTCTGTTCCTGGATTTCCATTCATGTGGCTCTTCTGCCTCTGTCTTTCTGGAAGCACCTAAGCTCCTGAGTGCAGGCGCAACCTTTGTCCTTGGTTCATATAGTGATGGGCATGCTGAGCATCCACTCAACAGCTCACAGACACTACAGGAACACTAATAAATTAATTGCATATGCTCATGCGTTGGACCAGTTGCTGTGGGCAGATCTACAAGGAGCAACAGGTCTTCCATCAGAAATTTAAGCCACTGATGAGAGAAGAAGGTCAACCAACACAGCAACGGGAAAACTTCATTCTCAAGGGAGAAACCTGCACTACAGTGGTTATTTCTAATGAATGAATCAATCCCTGGAAATCCATCAGTTCTTTCCACAAAAGAAAATGAGAAAAGCCTGATGACAACAGGCTTACAATCATTAGAGAGGGAACTGCACCTCCAGCTGAAAGCTGATTTTTTAATTTTCTTTTAAAAAATTTCTTCTGTTGCTAGGAGGTACCCAAACAGTGTAGGTCATGTACCTGCAGACTTTGCCATTAACATATCAAACCTTTATAAAGCTTTCTACCAGCAATATTAAGATATTCCTGCTTTGATAACAAGCAAACCTGAGAAGAATTTCCTTAGCTGCCAAGAGTTTATTATTTATTGAAATGTGATATTTTTTCCAGGAGGCTGCAATGGAATAAAACCAAGCTAATAACCACATTGTTGTACTAGTGCTTCAAAACAGCAACAGCCATCTCTGAGATCCCATTCTAATTAGTTGTAGCCTTTCCTTTTATTGTAGCAATAAGCCTGCAGAAAACTTCCAGCAGATGTTCCACTCCTCATGCAGGATAATGGGAACCATTTTCTCTCTAAGCAATACATAGTGTTGCCTTCCTGCTGTACAGCCTAGAAAATCTGCACTTCTGCAGATTTACTAGCATTTCTCATCATGGATGAAACCCTTAATCTGCTGTAGAGATTTTTAAAACCACCCAGTTCCTACAGCAATAGAAGCAATAAAAATTACACCCATCTGGCTCAATGAAGTTTTTGTGTGTAATTAAATCAAAATCACAACAGGTGTTGGCTGCACACACAGGAGTCAGTGGAAACAGGTAGTTCTCTGGTCTTCTTAAACTGTAGATGCAATATAAATGAATGCACCTAAGATGGTTTAGCAAAGAAGAAGAAACATGGTGTAGCCACCCAAAACTCATTCCCAGAGTCTCCAGCCTCCAGAGAGCTTGTGCTGGAGCCGATTTCACCACATCTTCACCAGTACAGTTCACAAAGGCCATCAGGCTCAAGCTAATTCAGGCAAAATTACACGTTCTGCAATCATTTATTCTGCATGCAACACTGGGTCAAGTCAGAGCTAGGAAATCAGGGTGGGGCTGCTGTGGGGAGCAGAAGTGAGCTTGCTTTAGTCCATGTGCTGGAGTTGCAGGATCCTGCAAACCTTGTGGGAATGCCATGGTCAACCAGGCTGGCAGCTCTTGCAGCTTTGCCAACACCAGCCCCTCTGCAGAACAGAGCCAACTGCTCCTGCTGGCTCAGAACATGCAGAAGGGATTTTCAGGGATCATATGTTTAAGGGAAGCAAGGAACACAGGGTTTTGGGAGGTTTTGTAAAGGGCAATACTTTTTTATAAAGGGCAATACTAATGCTTAGAGAGGGAAAAAGGGATGTGACCATGAATGAATGTCACAGCAAATAGCAGTGACAGCTGTCTGCTCACAGAACAGAGAATCTGGGGCATTTCAGTGCAGGTTTCCAGTTCTATTCAAAGGCCAGTGAAAGAAATTCTTTGTATGTCCCCTGAAAAATAAAAAAGAGGTCTATTCAGTGTTTTGATTCTGAAAAAGATCCAAATGTTCTATCTTATTTTCTGAAGTTTTCTCAGCTCTTGGTATCTTCACATAGGTCTTAGAATTATGTTCACTGACATCCCTTAATATTGCAAGGCACACTATTGTCTACTGTGAAGTGAAGGTGCTACACCACAGGCTCTCAATAAAGAGAGAGCATTATTGTCTTTAACAATAATGCATGTGTGGGCTAGGGTGAGGAAAAATGAATGATAGTTTTGACAAAATTTTCTATAGGATCACAGGATCCTATGGATTAAAGAATAGTTCAGGCTGAAAAACAACTCAGGAGGTCTCTAGTTCCACCTCCTGACAGAGATCAGTGAGCTCTGAGGCCAGACAGTGCCATTCAGGGCTTTATCTTGTCTGGGCTTCTAAACTTCCAAGGACAGAGACTGCACAACCTGTCTGTCTGGGCAACCTGCTTCACTGCCCTCAGGAAAAATCCTGCATCTAGTCTGAGCATCTTTTGTTTCAGCCTAAATCTGTTACTTTTTGTCTTCCACAATGCCCCACCGTAAAGAGCTAGCTCCATTCTCAGGATAGTGTAGCATAAGGCTGCAGTTTCATCCCCCAAAGCCTCTTCTCAACCTGAACAAGAACAGTTCCCTCCCCATAGCGGAGTATATTTGTATACAGAATATTCTTGTGCTGGGGGCATGTTCTCTAAAAGTGTAGGGGCTCTAATCACTTCCCTTGATCTACAGGCTACACTCCTGTTAACAGAGCCTGGGACAGTGTTGACCAGTTTGCCTGCCAGGGCATGCTGCTGACTCAGGTTCAGCATGCTGGTTTCCAAAACCCCAAGTCCTTTCCATCAAGAATTTTGAAAGGAACTAATAAGAGTTTTAGTGGGTGACTTTCCAGATTTTCCAAAATTGCCTTTAGTTGTCTTAAAACTTTAATGTTCCCAGGAAGTTTATGGCTTTCAAGCATGAACTTATTTAAATCTTTCCGTATTTCTCTATTGATAGTCATGAAATGCCCAAACAAAATAAAACAGTTAAGATCAATATGAATTTCTTTTCGGTTTTGGCTCTCAATGGGATCTTTCTACCACTGGTCCTGCTCTAGCCCAGAAATAGAATCTCTTGAACAAAAAAAGTAAATTTATCAGTTTAAGAGCTGTCATGAGCACCTGAGCATAGATGCTTTTCAGCAGGCTCTCATGACACTTTCTGGTCATGGTGTTGCTCTGTTCAGGCTTAGCTGAAAGCACACGCCAAAAAACTGTCACACACCAAAAAACTCCAACATTGGCTACATTGCTGAAGGAGACTCTGAGGTAGATCAGGAGAGATCTCTCTGTCCAGTGCAGGCTTCTTTGCTTACCTCCCCCCAAATGTACTGCTAATGCAGTAGGATCCCAGCAGGTGCTGGCAGTACACAATCTGCTTTGCAGCAGAGTCAATAAACACCATCTCCAAGGCTCTTACTGACTTCACCACAGCTTGACATCTCAAGTATCTCACCTCTCTCAATGTCTTCCAGCTCAACATTCCCTTGCAAAACCTCTGAGCTAGCCCCTAGCAGCTCATGGCAAATGCAGACAATCCCAGTGCCTTATTAAACAGGAACATTTTTGTCCCCATGATGTTTTTTATGTAGGAGTGTCTTACTATACTGCAAAGTCAATAAACCTGCTCTCTTAGTGTCCATCCCCCACACACCTCATAGCTTCACCCCTAGGAGGGTGATAGTGTGTACCAGATCTGAAATTTAATTTTGGAGGCAGCTGTCAGAGATGATATAAAGTCTCATGAAGCTATATAACAAATCATGAACCAAAATGAAATCTCAGTATTGCATTAGCATATTTGATCAGATAGTAAGTCAAAATTACATGTTTTAAAAAGACATTACTGAATTTGTTACCTGCTAGAAACCATTAATTTGAATGATCTCTGCAGTGTAAAGTCTATGAATAATTCAACTCTGTGAACAATTTGAATTATCTGCAAGTAATAAACACTCAGCTGGTTTAGTAGCCATGTATCTTTTTCACCAGGGTTACTGACCAAATGGATCATGCCAGATCATCTTTATCCTTCTCTAGCTGAGCATAAAGAATGAACCCAGTCAAGCTGTCAGTCTTTATTTTTAAACCTTAATGTTTCACCTAAGTTACAAAGAGTATGTATGTTATCCTCTGCATTTTTTTAAACTTACATTTTGCATCATTGGTTTGGTAGTCTTAAAATGTAATGCTTGCCATCAGCTGAGAAAAGCCATCTAACAAAGATAGGTCACTGCTCAGAGGAAAAACTCCAGCACACTATAAATATGCTCTACTCCTTTCCCATTTGGCTGTTCGCAGCATTTGGGAAACCATGGCTCTTTTATGAGTTATGCAGATATTCCACTGTAGCCAGTGAGCCTCCAGCTTGCCTAAATTAATGTAGGAGATAAGTCCTGCATGGAACAGATGCAGCCCTCAGTGCCAGCACAGTCTGTAGTGCTAAACTACAGTACTGGTGCAGCTCACTGATGCTCTCATTTTAAATGAGAATTAATACAGTGTCTCAATTCCCAGACTTTCCACCTGCTTTGGGCTGTTTCATCAATATAATCGTTTGCATAGGCTTAGTTTTCTGCAATGACAAAAACCTCCCAACTTGGGCAGCAGTGGTGTGTCAGCAATAGTGGTGTGCCATCGTAGCTGATGCATGAGGCAGCCTCCAGCCCCATTGCTGGGAGGGATCTGTGCTATGCACCACACCACTCTGAAAGGCTGTGCTGACTGAAGAACGAGACCAGAGTGACATGAAATGACTTAGAACTGACTGGCAAGAGAGCAGGATCCTGTAATGGCAGGGGAGTCACAAGTCCTCAGCATTGCTGAAAGCAAAGCAACACGTGGCTTTTCCATGCTCACAGTGAGGGGGCATTTGACAGAAAGGATGACCTGGGATTGCTCTTTGCAGTAGCAGGAGAGTTGCCTGGGAGAGCTGTATCAATGGACATTTCATTGACAAGTGTGTTTTTGCTAATGGAGAGTTTTATTACGCTTTCAAAACTAAAATCTGTCCTATCAAGATACTAGCAAAAATCCCCTGAAACACCAAAAAGCAAACTTTTCTAGAGCTTTTGCAAAGGCATAAAATGTCCTCTAGAGAAAACACATCTTTAACAGATATAAAACCAAAAAATACTTCTAAGGCATATCTCTAAGGATATATCCCATCCTTCATCTTTCACAACAGGAACAGAAATATCACAGGCAGATATTTTCTTGAAAAGTCCCCTAGGTCACATAGGAGATTTGACCTCACATTTCTACATCAAATAACAAAAGCAACAAAAGCAAGCACTTTAAATAACCTTATTAAAATTGTTTTTGCATCCTCATTTTGAAGATTTAAAAAGGAAGATTTAAAGAGCAACTTAGAAAGTTTTCTGCATAGTACCTTCTCATGAATGAGAAGTTTTCTTAGAAATGAACAACTTATCTATACAAGGCATTGAAATATCAGTGAAGACTTTCGGAATTCTTTTTTAATTCAGTGGCACGAGGCCCCTAGGTCTGTCACCATTAAAACCCAGTGAATCATCCAATACACACCTTGCTTCTCAAACTCTTCAAAGAGATTCAGGCTGGTAATGCTTGGGCCTGTGAAGATGATGTAGTTCTTCCCAGAGGCGTTTTGACAAAGGCTTTTGGCCACCATACTGTGAAGCTGTGGTTTGTTCTTCAAAGCATCCAACCCATCAGCACCACTCCCTTCTTTGAGATGGACATAAATCTTAAATGAGAAATAGTAAGAAAAGTCAGAAGGTTATAAGGAATCCAGAGGGAGCAGATGCAATTCCCAACATACCTGCACAGCTCAACTTGACACGGGAAGATAAGGCAGCAGACACTTGTTATAAAGGCTAATTAAAGTCCCTCTCAAGGGCCTGTTGCTTTTAAACCAATTCAGGTTAGCTGGCACAGTTACTGATAAATACGGCATCCTTCTCCTCACTTCTGCGGCTCCTGTCACTGCTGTGCAGTTTAAAGATGGCTTGCTTGGCAGGAAAAGACTCCAGTCATAACTGGGATTACATATTGTACTGAATCTGCACTGGCTACTTTGCTGCCAGTAAAAGGAGAGCATGGGAACTTGTTTCAAGAAAAGCCAGTGTAAGATCACCATTAGGAAATGGCCCAGTACCTTCACTGCATTAATATTCGTATTTATTTCCCTTTTGCAGTAGCCATCAGGGTGTGACTCAAGGGTGAGTGCACCTCCATAAATGAGCAAAATGCACACCCAACCAGCCAGAACACCCTCATCAAACTCTCCAGGCACAGTGCTAACACTTAGATCCTTTACACAGATCCTGATTTGGAAGCAACCCACAAAACAGTTTGAACCATGCAGAGGGAGAAAATGTGTAACCTTTCATTTGTATGCAAGCCTTCTATTTTATTTCACTGACAGTATTTAAGAACAACTTTCACCCCAGTTCAACATTAACAAAGCCAACTAGGCATCCAACCTTCATCTTGTTCTAAGAGCTAGAAGAAATAACCTGCTGGAAAGAGAAATAGGAAGAAGCTAACACTGTACTCTGTTACTCAAACAGAGTAATACCATGTAATACTATGGAACTTGCCAAGATTTAAATACACAAACAAATACAAATCTTCAGAAAAACTTGCCCAGGCCTGCCTTTGTGACTTTGGCTCTGAAATACTCAACTCTTTCATGAATTATAGAAAATTTCACCTGTCAAAGCAAAAACTGAAACTTGTTCAGTATTCAGGGGCAGGGAAAAGTAATTTTTGCCTTGCTTTTTGGAGTGATATATCCACAACAATTTCATTAAATTTCTTTGAGAATTCAACCATGCAAAATATTCAGCATTACTTTTCTGTATAGCTTATTTCTCTAACCAACAGACACTGTTGCAAATGAAAATTTATAGCAATCTTCAGAGAACAAAAATGCTCATGTTTGCACTAGTGCTCCCAGTAATTTGTAACTCAATGATCTTAGAGAAGAACAAAATTCAATTAAACCGCCTCTCCATATTTTAGATGGTGCATCTCCCAGCACTGGTATTCTGTGTAATATTCCCTAGCAATTCATGCATCATGGAATAGACCTCAACAGGATGTGCTATATATGAAACTTCTGGGAAACTAGACATAATTTGTATTTTGAAGGAACTGACATGCTGAAAACAAAGTTGGTGCAAGGACAAATGCACTCTAATTCCAAAAATTAGAGCGTATATTAAAAGGAAGTCTTAAATACATAATTTATCTTAAAAAAAATAAAATTAAAACTCCTTTTCTTGATAGAAACAGCTCCCAGATGAGTACAAAGGCAGCAATGTTTGCAGACTCCCTGATTCTGCTCCACTCATTTTTGATAGCTGTCAAATTTGTGCTTTTTCCAGTTCTAAGACTGAGGACTAGCTAATTATGATAAGTCATTTAGGTTATTAATCAGGGCTCCAGAGAGCCAGTGGAATGCATTCAAAGAACAGATTGTTCCAATTTTACAGCAAAGGTATTTTATGATTATTGGCAACAAAATTAAGATTAGGTTACTAGTATGTCAGCACAGAGACCACACATCAAACCCTCAAAATCTACAGGCAGGGCAGTAGAGACAGAAGATGCAGACAGATTAGTTTTGACCTTGGATTAGCAGATGAGCTGAAAACAAAGCAGGAATCTCTCTAAGTCTATAAAATAAGACCTTACCTTCCCATATCCAGTAAATCTTTGAGTCTCTCCTGCTCCATGCTTGCTCCATGTTCCTTGTAGAGAGCTGCCTCTCCAAGGGACAGTCCTCTGGCACTGCTGGTGTGCCAGATGTTCCCTCCCTGTGGGCTGGTTTGTGTCTGCAAGCAGCTCCTTTAAAGAGCATGCCCACCATGCAACTGGCCACTGAGGTATCACTACTTTCAAATGAGGATGCTACACAAGTCACAGGTTTTGTTAGCGGAATTCCCTGTGCATCTGGCTGTGAATCTCACCCCCCTTGCTCTGTTCACCTCCACAGCGCCCTTTATTCAAATTTCCATACCCACAGCTGAACTTTTCCCTCTCCTTCAATGTTAAATATTTTTTCTCCTTGGGCACTTCCTTAGCTATCCAACAACAGCCTTTTTTTGGCACAGTATTTCTTGTTTTAGAGAACCATCATCAAGGCTTCATCACACCCAGCTTTATTGGGATGATGGGTGACAGCAGCACAGTGTCAGAGGGCATAAAGGCTGCTTTATGAAAAAAAGCAGTGAAACAGGGGCTGTGTACAGATAACTGGCAAAGGCATGGCTTCAAACATCTTTGCAAATGCCTAGGATCCCATATAGCCTTTATTTTCCCTCAACCACCTTATTTCATTCTACCTCAACCCATTTAGATCTACCAATTGAAGTCCACAGCATTCTCTGCCTTTCTGTAATGCATTAGAAGTCAGGAATCTGTAGAAAAAAGTCAGGAATCTGTAGAAAAAGAGTCAGGAATCTGTACAAAAAGAGTCAGGAATCTGTAGAAAAAGCAGCAAATTGCCAGAAATTCGCTGTTAAGCCTTCATAGGCACAGTCAGAAACTGGTCCCCCAAAATGTTTGTTAAACCATTCACTAGACCTTCTGGTTTGTCCTGGGACATTAGAATTTTGTGTTCTTTCTGTGTGCACCAACAGGAAAATATCATCAGAAGTACAGGCTCAACAACTATTGCTGGATAACAGATGGGAGCTGCTAGCAGCAAACATGCTCTGCTTCTGTGTAGGGCAGCCTAAGCAGTGCCTCTTGAATATCTGCAGAAATCTCTTTCACTGTCTCTCTTTTCTAATGGCTACTGATACATTTGATCTACAGCATCAATTGGGATAACCTGTATAGATGTGACATCATCTGTCTTAGGAGGTGACTGTAGGCTGAAGATATTTAGCATGTAGTGCTTTTTCTATGCATTCCTCCATTATTTGTTAAGTATTTGTCAAATATCTATTGTTTATCAGAACAGTGACACTCTCAGTTGTGCCTTCTCTCTATCTGTGGCTGCCCTACTGCACAAAATACTTTCAATCCAGTATGTTTTCATTACCTTCTTGTGGAAAGTTCATAAAGTTTCACAGAAAATCAGTAAAAAACTGAACACTTAGGAACAAAAGCTATATCTTGACTGCACATTTAAGAGAATATGCCCTAGAAACTGAAATATTGGTGATTCTGCTCATATTTAAAGCTCAGATGGCATATTGAAAGCACTTGTGAATAGCACATCCCAAATACTCCATCTTCATACATAATTGAAGCACCCCAGGGTACAATTCTCAAATGAAACAGATGACATTTGGAAGTAAAAAAAAGGGCAAAGGTAGTAATAAACAGAAGGAAGATTTTGAAAGATATATTGTGCAAAAATATTTCAAAAAGGGCAGATCCTAAACAACCACAAAACAGAAGCCATGTTTTCAGATGACACAGTTGTAAAAGCAATATGGCAAAGTAAAGTTGTCATGATTTTTCGATCCTTGATAGTATTGAAAAAACAACTTTCTTTTTTTCTAAGGCTTCACAGCCAACCCACAACTAATACATCCTAGCACGACTTTCTAGACCCCGCCTAAATTGGCCTTCCCCTCCCATCCTATACCTCACCTTTAACTGTGGCCATTACCAACACTGCTGGGAGATTCTCCTCTCCAGTTTAATCCTAAGCCTGCAGTTCATACTCTCACCTTCTTGAATGATCTCTTCCCAGATAGCTCTTGTCTAGAAGATATTGGCACCAGTGGTGGTGCTCTTACTAAGACCAGATCTCTTAATTGTTTGATCGAGTCTCTCTTCATTCTCTTCCTGCTATTCTAAAGGCTATTTTCTAAAGGGTATGCAAGAACATACAGTTTTCCCAACCTGTACCCTGCTAGTTCCTAGTGTTCCTGACAAAGCTCTCTACTTGGTTCCCTTCTTTTCTCCCTCTGCATTCTATTTTGAATTGTTTCAATCTGCATTAACACACACAGATGCAGCTAACATCTTCGTGCTGAGGACTGACAAATATCTGCTCTGCCTGCACATGTTCTTCTAAGTTTCTAAAAAGATCTTTTTGAGACTGGCAAGAAGATGCTGATAGAGTTGACAATGCAAGTCCAATATGGCTTAGAGTTCTTTGCTTTTCTTTCCATGATTTCTTGTTATTTCTTTGTCACTGAGGGCACTACATCTTCCCTGCACAGCAGACCAAAAACCCATGGATCAATAACGCATGGATTAACAAACACAGATTTTGCCCTGTACCTTCTCCCAGGCAGCCACATATAGATCAGGCAGATTCATTTTCTCCAACAGCCCCACATAAACATTTTCCTATTCTTTCAAATACCTAAGAACTGCCTGGCTTTCCTCACAATTACTACAATCATCCTTCTTTTCTTTGGCCTTGCTGAAATATATCTTGGCATCCAGACAGTGCTCTACCCCTCAGATCACTTGCCTAACCTTTTGCTTTGACCATGTTAGCCTTCTGACAGTTCCCTCTTCTTTGCAGCATCGAATGGAAATGGGGCTGGAAAATGGAGACAGGCCTTTATGATCTAGGCTTCCCTATTGATCTCCTCCTATACCATGTCAGTATAGGGATTCTTCCTTGCACTTGCTCTGTGAAGCCAAGCATCCAACAACCAACGTCCCAACCAACAATCCAACAACCAACCAACAAGCCCACATTTGCCTCTTTCCATGCTGCCCTTCTCCTGCCTGGTTGGAAATCACCTCCATTTCAGCAAAGCTCTTTACTTTTGCTTTTCAAAACCTTTCCTAGAAAGGATGCAATCCCCACAGGGCAATTACTAATCAACCAATGCATTGATCCTGTTTCTTCTTAATGCTGCTTTTCCAGGCTCCCTCTGAATAACTGGTAGCCCAGCTCAGGTTCATGACTGAGGCTTCACTCTGGTGCCACACAATTACACAACATTGGCTTAGTTTTTCTATGAAAATTACTGCTGAACTGTGAGAAGGTGTGCAAATGAGGACTTGTAAGTGGGAAGGTAAACTATCAGAAGTGCTGTTGAGAGGACAACACAGCAGCTCAAGGAGAAAATTACTTACATAGAAAGGGCATAAAATCTTAAGACAAAACCAAGTGATGACAAATCAGTGACATCAAGGACCCAGCTCATTTCTAAGGAGGAACCACAAGACTGATGACTGCCTGGCCTGTGCAGGCTCACCAGGAGTAGGGTGTATACTGACATCTTGCAGTGTGTAAATCCCAGATCTCTGCCATGTGCATTAGCCAAGAAACACTGCTGCACTCAGCCTGCTTCCAGAGTTCTCTGGGCAGCCAAAATGTGTCTGAACTGAAGAGATTTGCTGTAGGAAGCCTAAGCCTCCTTCTTGCACTTTCTAGGGCAGGGATTGTTTTGTTCTGCTTACTGCATCCTGAAGAAAGGGATGGGATCCATGAGGAGCATTCCTATGGCAAACATATTAAGTGCACAAAACAGGAGGCTCTGGTGCTTTTAATCTCCTTCCCCAGGTAGAGTTGCACTGAGTGAGAACAGCTGCAGAAGGGACACAACAATACAGGTAGTTTTACTGTCATAAACTCCAAGCAGCTCAGATGGGAACTAAAAAATAACTTTCATTCACACCTCAATATAGGTACTAAGACTGTATGTAAACTGTGAAAGATCTTTGAATTAGATCACATTTAGGTTTGGTTTCCTATTCATTTAGAAACATGGTAAGATTTTAAAGTCCAGAAACATGGTAAGATTGTAAAGTCCATAAAAATGAATAGGACTGGCACATCACACATCTGCAACAATACCTTTCCTGTTAACGCTGGTGAGCAAGAGGATAATTGACTTTCAGCTGAGATCTGGGATTCTCAGATGCTGACATTACAGAACCACATGCTTTAAAAAGCCAGAGCCGGGTGGGAGCCAGAGGAAAAAAGTAGATAGGATTTTCCAGTCACCAGTGACTGACAAATGAAGGTGATCAGATTTCCTGGGATCCCCTCATAGACAAAGCTTGACCTTGAGAACCTCCTCAAAGCAGCTGCTACATCTGTGAGTTCCAGATGCAACTGTTCCAGCAACAGAGGAATTATCAGGGCACTGTTTTTAAAGAAATGCAAGGGCTCAGACTAATCTCTAAACAGAACTTAAATAGGCTGAAACACCAACATTTCTGAGCTGCTTATTAAACAAGTGCACAGATGGCTAACTCCTGCAACTCTGACCTTGAAAACAAAACCGACTCCAGGTTTATTTACCCCTCCCTTTCCCATTGACTGAATGCACTTATGTGGTGTGTTGTGAAATTATAAATTCTTTGGGGCACAATCTCAGTTTCTCTAAATTCTGGAAGTTCTTACTCTGTAAAATCAATAGGGTTATGAAGTATTTGAGCTGGCTGTAGCTACCCTGTCTGAAATGAACTACAGCATATACTATAGAAGCATGGTCTTTACATTGTTTGGGGATTTTTTTGCTGCCACTGAGAGCTCTGCCACTGATCTGTGGAGTGACCTCAGACATCTCCCTTCACTGAGTCTGCTGCTCTTTGAGGAGAGAGCCCTTTCTCACCCACTCAGGCAGGGGCCACCCTCAGAGGTTTCACTCTTTAAACACGGTTGTCACACAAATCACTGTTTTCTTCAGGACACAGAAAGACTCAAGATGCAGAGACACAGTACTTTTCCTTACTCTGTTCTGACTCATCACTTCATGGAAAGCAGTGGGAAGTGGAAACTCAAAGTCAGTCCCAGCACAAGGACCTAAAGAACTTCATAAATCTGAGTAGCGTATTTCACAGGGATATTAGTGAAAATGAAATGCATTATTGCAAGAATTTTCTGCCAGGGAATAAAAGCAAGTGCAGAGCCCATATATTTGGAGGCAGGGAGGAGGTGTGGGAAGGGGAAAGTCTCCAGTATAGCCTCAGAAAATAAAATTCATCTCAATGAATAGGAAAGGATATACATCCATAAAGTAATTTCTTCCTCACCATGATACAGTTCTTTTAAGCAAATAATTACGTTGATGAGCTAATTCCATTACTGCCTATCAGAGTGATTAATATTGCCTGACTGTCCCTTTGTAGTGCTCTCTACCATCCATGTATTGTCTTTCATCTTGTTAATTGATGGCTCTTTGGGTCAGGGACTGTCTGAGGGTTACATTTGGGCTTACAGATGGGTCTGTGCTTCAGGATGAGGCACTATGGGAATACCTTGTTCTGCCAGCTCTCCCTGTGCTGGGGTTCACCAGCATCCTGTGCTTTCTTCTCCTGCAAAATGATCAGAAGATCTTCTTGTGCAGGAGGAGCTATGCAAGGACTGGGCATCACATAGTAAGTTACTCATAACCATGCTCATTCCTTTTGTGCCACACAAGAAGTGCAAAGAAAGAGCATGATATGCCCCACCAGGACAAAATAACTAGCCTTGGTAAGGTATTTGGGAATTCTCTTCATCATTTTTCTCATGAGCAATATTGCTATATCTAAAATGAGAAGTAGTCTTACCAATCATATTTATAAACAACTTTTATAATCCAGCGTTCCAGATTTTCAGAGAAAAAGGAAGAAATAAGAACTCACAAAAAAAACTGACACAGCTGGAGTTTTGATTTAAATAGTATGACTTACAGTTTAAATATACTCTAAGCAAATACTGCAAGAAAGACTTCTAAACTACTTCAATAATTTAAACTGCAATCAAGACATTAAAATATTGGTTTTGAAAGTGTCTCAGTGGTAAGTAGGGAAATAAAAGTAGGGAAATAGATTGGAAAGAAGCAAGAAAAGCCAAGAGAAGTTGGAGCGGAGAGGGACACCTGAAGTCCTGCAAGCTGTATTCATTGCTCCCCCTGAATTAGAGAGAAAAAAATGAGAGGGCCCAAGCCCTCTCCCTCAGCAGATGCTGCCACCTTGATGTGCAGTGTCAAGGGCAGATGAAATGGCAGCAGTATCAGAGCAGTTTTGCCATCCACTTAGCCAAAGTCACCTCTCCAGGAGCCCTTCTGAGCCCCCTGAGAGGTTTTGTTCGTGTTCCCAACTGTGGCAGACATATATTTACATTGTTTGAATGATGTGTCCTTCCTGCATGCTCCCACTTGGCCAGCTGACCGTGAAGAGATGCACAGCAGCAAAGCTATTCACCGCAACAAGACGCTCTGCCTGAGATTTTCTGAAGCAGAGATATAATCTGAAATTGTGCATCCATCTTAACACAATGAACTGTCAGGGTGCCATCAAGTTATCTGGAGTACAGAAGACAGGAGAGTAGTCTAATATTCATACATTATTTATATTATGAATATATAAGCCTATGCACCTTCTTATGTCCATAAGAAGCACTTGGGCTTTATGCCACTTCTATTCCATGAATGGCTTATTGGGCTAGATTTTTAACCAAACACCATTTCCTTAAAAAAAGTAAATTATGAGCCTTCAAAAAGAAGTGTTTACTCATACCCACAAATGTGATTCAAAGCTTTGGTCACAAGAACAAGCAGGAACAGGAATTTGAGGAGACAAACAGCTGAAACTCCTAACATTAACAACTGACCTGTGTGAGCTGCCAGCTAGAGTTCACAGAGTAACTCAGCATGGGGCATATCCATTTTTCATTAGGAAAAATAAACCAACCCTTTTCATCGTAGGAAAAGCAGACCACTGGGTAAACTAAAATGTCTCCTCAGATGGAATTTTTTTTTTTTTTAACACCAGGCTCATAATTCAGGATTGGAGGACATTGTTTTTGGCCACGAGCATCACAGACCTCTTGAGGTTCTTTCTATTCCTGAAAACCAGTCATATATAGGTCCCTCCTCTCTTCTGTCTGGGCCTACCTTTTTACAGATACATATTATTCAGATTTTTGAAACGGAATCATCCTGATTTATGAAGTGTTGATAGTCCTATTTTATCTTGAATAAAAGGACCTCAATGTCATCATGGGGAAGCAGTGAGGGAGGGAATTCACCCAGCCAGTATTACAGAATACACACGTTTTGAAGGAGGTGCTGTAAGGTTTTTCCAACAGTTGGCAGGTGATAGTCAAGTCAGCCCTTAACTATCGGACAACAAGTCTTTGCTTCATGATAGAGCTTCACAAGAGATGGAAGGGAAGGTGTGTACATGAAGGGGAAAACATTCGATTTATTTCTTGTTTAGATCAATTCTCTCCATTTGTTAAAAAGAGTAAAAAAATCAAAACTTCTCTTTTAATACTCCAAATACACCAAATAACCACCAAAAAGTGCTTTGGATTCTGCAAGACCACTTCTAAGTGTGACACATAAATGAACATTTATATAACAATAGCACTTCAATCATATCATAATTGAAGTTGCCCATCCTCCCCACATCAGGTTTTCCCATTTTAGCATGAAGGTATATTCTTTTTCGCTATTCCCTAAGGTCCCTTTCACCCAGTCATTTCAGCATGTTGGTAATGACAGCCAAGTCAAGGAATGAAAACAGAAGGCAGCCGGTAAGATAATTCTGGACGTCATCCGGATGCAAGTGAAGCATGAGCATCTAATTCATTAAGGGAGTGGGAGGATTAGGGTGGTGCTGAGCATCTACTCTGTTTAATTTGACATTCCATTAATTTAGTCTCTCAGTGGACAGGACGGAAGGTGCAACATAATTATAGCTCAAAATCTGAAACCACTGGCATGTCTGAAGACTTATTAGTTTTGTGGCAGTTGGCTGGGGGGAGTGTGGCAAGAGAGATGAGCAGACTTTGTGCTCGCTGTACCCAATACACTTCACTAATAAACTGCATGTAGGACCGGTGAAGCTCTCCTTGGAGATCAAAGACACTGTCTCTATATAGCAAATGACTTTCCAAGAGCTTTGAGAGCAGAAACTTTCAAGGATGCTTCACAAGGTGAATCTATTTCGTATCAGACAAAACAGCTGCTTTAAAACCTAGATGGAAGAGGTTGATAAACTAAACTTCTTCTCAGAGTGAACAGCATTGCTGAAAACACAAACCTCTGTTCCCAGTGAGCCTCTTTTCCTGCACAGCTACTCAAACAGATTCACCAACCAAATTCTGCTCTGAACAAATGTTCAGCTGCAGCAAATCCACAGGCCCTGTTCTGACATGTATTCAGCCTTAGCAAGCAGTATGCACATCCTACTTCTGAACCACCACTCTGGAACACGCAGGACACAAGGTTTTCACAGGAGTTCTTGGGAAAAAGAAATATCAGAAAACATCTGCCCCCTCACCTCCAAGTATCAAAATAAATGATCAGATTTTTCAAGAGCCCTCAAAATACATCAGCTACTGGGGAATTTGACAATTTGAGATGTTCCTAATGCCATACAACAATAAAAACAAACCCTTTAACATGTCTCTCACTCCAGCTGACATCTCACCTTGAAGCCACATCAGATTTTATTTCTTTGATAGAGACGTAGATGTGTGAAAAGATAAGTAATAGGATCCCCACTAATATGTTTCTCACAGAAAAATTGACATCTTGATACCATATTGATTTAGTCTATTGGACACCGCTGGCTATCACAGGTGCAGTGTTATAGTCACAGAGAGAAAATCTGACTCATTAAAAATGACATAAGTCACAGTACCTAGACATTTAGATAAACTTAGGATATACAAACAGGCAGACCTTGTAACTGCATTTCAATGTAATTAGCTAAGGGCTAGCAGCCAGATGGACAGTGTTAGAGACAGAAACTCTCAGTTAAATCACACAGCAAACAAAGCATCAGGAACTTGTCATCACTGTCCGTCACGTCTTGTATCTGCAGGAGTCAGAGGCCTCCTGCATTCAGACCGTGGCCCCCAGCCAGGTAACCAAGAGAAGTGATTGTTACCTTAGGTCCTGCAGTACATTTAAGGGCCTGCTGCAGCCCTTTTGAAGAGGTAAAACCCACCTGGCAGATGAAACCAGTGGATGAGCACTGCCGAACCCAAAGACTGAATTTCCTCTTTTTCCTCTTGCGCAGCTCCCTCTCTGTACAGGTAGCAATGAAAACAGGATCCTCATCTATCAGGGGCTCATGTAGTACCTGCAAGTGACAAGAAAAGAGGCAAGGAAAGAAAACTGTGAATACATGATTGCTAAAAAACAGGTGTTTTAACTGCTTTCAAGGAAATACAACCCTTGCACTGTGCTTGTGCGCATCACCCCAAATAAAGAAGCAAACCCACTTTTGTTTGATGCTACCATCCAACAAAAACCCAAGCCTGGCCAAGCACATCCCATTATGGATAACTGCTCTATACGTAATTTGCAAACATTTCAAGGCACAGCTCTCACTTCTTACTATCTGCTACAGTTCAACACCCCTCCAAAATGATGCAGGGGATGGGGCAGGGAGAGTGGATTGTTAGCATCCTTCTCCATTCTTCTTAATAAACTTGACGTCGTTTGGTAGAATGTCTTCCACCCACACAATTTGTCATAAAGTACATTCCCTGGTTATAGCAAAGGAAAACACATAATAAAGAGAGAGAGAAGTAAAGAGAGAAAAAGATGCTTTCTGCTGCCACTTAAGGAAGTGGTAAAAAGACAGAAAATATATTTAGGAGCAGCAGCTTTAGGGAAGTCTCTCTTGCCACAGGAGCTGAAAAAATTGACCAAAGGGGACACGGATAAACCATTAGAGGCAGGAATTGAAAAAGATAAGGCAGACTGGAGCAAGCAAGGAAGACCTGTGGAAGTGAAACAGTTTCTGCATTCTGCATCCAGATGATGTAAGGGGTTCCCTGTTTCTTATAACAGTTTTGTTACACTTCTCTCCATTAATTTAGCAGCAAAACTGAAGTGTGATACTGCCAGGTATCACACTGTGGAACTCACCTATAGAAAAGTACTAGTAGCTCCCCACAGCTCACAGGCAGCTGTGCATATCAAACACATACCTGACTGATTGCATGATGTGCAAGTTGCCTGGCAGGCTACTTGTGAAAGTACAGAGACTTGCAAACTGCTGAAAGGACGCTGCTGGTGAATGCTGACCAAATTCAGTCACGTACATCTAAATCAAAGCAAGTCACTGCCACCTCCTCTCCTTGTACATGAGGGGAAAGCAGTCCCAGCCGGCCATAATTCATACCCTTGTAAAGGCATGCAAAATAGTCAGATGGGTTATAATTTAAAGGGATCTGTCCTTTTCCAGTGACCATCCCTCCAGGAAAAAGGCTCAGATACAGATATGCAGAGGCTCCCACCCTCAGACAAAGCCTTTCCACACCTGCATGTGTGCCACTTTTGTGCACATCCACGCAGTCAGTGGCAGAAATGAGAAAGCTGCACTAAACCTGGGAGTGATGCTTGTAGGAGAGATGTGGTGGGTGAGCAGTTAAGCACCAGAGACGAGCAGCTGCTGGCCTCCTGAATACAAGATGTTTGCTGAACACCACTCTGCCAGCCCAGAATAGACACCCGTGCCCCCTGCCACACAACGATGGCTGCACACTGTCATTAATACGCACTCCACTTCTTAACTCATGAAACATTCACAGGACCAGCTGAAAGCACTCTTGTGAAATGTTCAAATTATACACCAAAATGCAGATGTGAGCAAGGAGAGCTGCACACAAAGCTATTTGTTCTTCCAGCTGCATCTGCTCTGTTTCCCCACTGAAGCCAAATCTTTTCCCTCTCTCAAGGTCCACACAGAACACAGCCCTTCCTATCTAAAGGCCATCTGGGGCATTTCCCGCTTCCTCCTCAGAGGATTCTGAACAGCATTTTGCAAATATTAAAGTTGTCCTCATTCAAGTTTGTCTTTCTGCATCTCATGTGCAGAGGGAAGGAGCACATCCTTTGGGATAGGGTTGGATACACGGGTAAGAATTTCTCAGCTTCTGGAAAGGCTCTCTTACCCGCCAGATCCCATTGAGTGCCGTGGTTCCACTGTTATAATTTCCTCTGCTGTAGGGGGGAGAGCAGCAGAAAGAAAAGGCTGTGTAAGCATCACCTTAGGACATCTTCTACCCTCTGTCATTAGCTTTTTTCCCTCTGCACCACAGCATCAATTCTCCTCACAGCAGCTCTACCGCATCCTGTTTACCCTTCACACTCTTTCTACCTTCTGTGACACAGTAAGGCCTGCCACCCTTACATCTAGAAAGCAAATCTGAATACTTAAAACCTCTCTCCATCTTTCTTTTCTTCCTGCCCATGCTCAGCCCTGCCTTCCCTCCTTTGTTCCCCTGTACTGAATTTAAGTAATTTCTCTGTAAGTTCCTACTCAACTTTTGTGAAAAGAGAATAAAAATGTGAACAGACTAGGGCAAGATCTGCTGTTGCTGCAAAGACAAAATGTGGACAGGCAAGGAAAATGAACTGACAAGGCTGGAGCTTGCTCTTCCTTCAGAGAGTGGGGGACAAGTGTTGTCACTGCTTCAACGGCTGTTAAGAACTTTGCAAGCAAAGCACTCTATGGGCTGTGCCTGCTCCTGGCACTGCCATAATGTTTTTAGGACAAAAGCCCTGTTGCTACTGGTCCATCCTACTAGTGTAGTACCTTCCTGTATTCGGCTTGCTTTTCCTGTAATCTCAAGTCCATCTATTTGCCAAATCCCCATGCAAAGTTTTATCTGCTCCCTCTCTATTCCCCATTCTTGCTGTTGCTGCAATACACACTTTTACAGGAGTGAGATATGTCCCCATGGCATATTCTTTGTTGCTTCTCATCTTTCTTGATAAAAATCTACTTTCAGGCTTAATTGACTCCTACGTGTATTCCTGGCCGCCTCTTCACCATCTTTTTCTCACACCCCAAGGTCTCCTGTCTTCCTATTCTGACTTCCTGTGATGCAAGATAACTTGTGGATTTCTTCATAGAAATCATCTCCATTTTCTTCCCTCAAATTCCCAGTTCTGTTCAGATCTTAGAAGGTCCTCATCTAGTTGCTTTGCTCCCTCACTGCTATCACACTGCTTTCTTTTCTTTTCTTCCTCTTCTTTGTAGTAATGTTTATCCCTGATAAGTCTACTTGCCAAACTTTCACTCTTTGTTTTCCCCTCAATATGTATTTGCACTCCAAGTTTTGCAAAGGCAAAAGTCCCCAAGATGGGACTCCATCAATTGCTCCATCCCACATTATGTTCCACTCACTGAACAAAACAGCCACTGTCAGGAGTGTCTTTCTTTCTTCTCCATTTGTGATCATTTCCAATGTTCTTTCCACACCAAAATTCCACCCATCCTCTCTCCTCAGAGCCCAAACAGGCTTGTAGATAAAGCCCTGAATCACTAAGTCTTTGGTACTTCGAACTCCTGGACTCTATATACTTAGATAACGAACCAACATATCCAGGAAATATCTCCCCCTGAGCTACATGGCCATCCCATAACACAGGCTGTCTCTTCAGCCTGTCTCCTGGAGCAGCTGCCTCAGCTTGCCTTGTCTCTGGCTTTTGGTGGGTACCATCCATCTGCAGAGGCCCCTGGGTAACTGCATCTGGATGCACAGAGTCAGCCATTCCTCCTGCAAGAGCAGCTCATGCTTCAGCCTCTCTGCTCCAAAGCTCATCCTGTCTAATCTAAATTCTCTTGCTGGTGTCTGACATCTCTGCTTGCATATCTAGCTGCCAGTTCTGATTCCATTATGCTGCATTCGAGAGCATCTCCCTTCCCTAAAGAACCCCTCAGTATCTCCTTTTTTGGTCATTGCAGACGTCCCTCTCCTCCTGCTGCAGATATCACCGGCTAGTGAATCTGAATGTCAGTCTTTACCTCCTACTTGAAAAATCTCCTCAGCCAGGCAATGCCTGCATTTTCTATGCTTTCTGAGTAAGAGCTCTGAAATGGCACTCATTTTAGAGTAACAACCCACCCACCCAGACAAGTTTACATCTAAAACCCACAACCATCCTGCAACAGTTTTACTTTTACTCAACATAAGAAAATCTTCTCCTACACACTGCTGCTGGAAAGCCACTTTCCTAGCCCATCATACTGACCACACCACTTTTCTTTATTTCTCTCTCATAGTTCTTCTCCAGTGTATCAAACAGATTCTTTCTCTTCTCATTTTCAAAGTCCTACTTGGCCTATCCACATTTTACAGATCCTCGTTGCCATCATTCAAAAGTTAACTCTGACCTCCAATGGAGCCAAGATTCCATGTCCTCTGCCCATCAGTCTTCAATCAATCCTCTTAAAAAACAAAAAGTTAGTTCTTATAGCACTCCATTACCATTATGTGATTTAAAAATAGTAATGAAGTTTCATCATTTTCTGTTGCCAAACTCTCACTAATATCTGGCTTTATGTAAGGATCAACTCGCCAAGAGCTACAGGACATCAGAAATTTACCTTGCTATTCAATATTCTTACTGCTCCTCTGTCTGTCTTTCTCTTGCTGGACGTCTTATACTTGGCCAGCGTTCTCTGAATATTTATGTATTTGTGTCACACTCACAGAAGCCCTAAGACAGAATGATTCTCATTTGAGACCAGCACCCTTAATGCCTAAAGAATCATTTTGAGAACAGGAAACCTGAAATATAGAGGTGCAGCACAAGTAAGATCTTATAATTTGGAAATACCCAATATCAAATGAACATTTAATCATGAGGACACAAAAGCAAGTCTGTTTCCAGTCTGTTCTTGCCCCTCTATGTTTTCAAAGAGGCTGTCATCTAAAGTTGTGAGTTGGTTTGGAAGAGCTGTGTTGAAACTGGTTAGCTGAAGCCTATGATACCACCAAGAGTGAAACACAAAGAAGCTCTCCAGTAATTGGCCAAAGTTTAGCACCATGCCCTTGGAGCAAGAGGTTGGACTTATATCTCTCTTTTTACCAGGGGGTTCACTCCTGCTGGAGTTAAGAAGGCAACTGTTCCCAGCTGATATTTCACTGGGCAGATGCAGAACTGTTTGGTTCCAAAACCAAAGAGAAAGTACTTTAGAGAGAGAGGGGAGCAGAGAGTACCTGGAGTTATGCTCCTGACCTCTCTCACACCAGCCAGGGGCAGCCAGAGACAGCAATCCTGTCTAGCCACATCCTGCTGACAAGCACATAAATACTCAGCAGGCACAGAAGGATATTTGAGCAGTGATGTTATTTCCCCTGAACTCCTCTGGTTTCTGGAATTCAGTGTATATCCTTGGCAGGTGAGTATCCTTGAATTTGTTGCCCTATACATCCTGAGCACAGGCAGGGCACCCTCCCTGCCTTCAGGCTTGCAGATGGTAGCACAGCTAAGCAAAGCAAAGCAAAGTAGCAAAGAAACAACAATGCTTACAAGAACAGACCCAAATCTTCACCTCTTGTTGCTCAGGTAGAGGCAGTGTTTATTTATACAGATAATGCTGAGGAGGGATAAGATGCAGAGAATATTCCTGTCATTCTTTTTCTAGGTCAGAACACCATTTTTTTAAGCTTCAGAAACTACAGCTAGCACTGCTGATACACAATTAAAATGTTCTGGACTTCCAATTCCTTCATAAGCTGGAGAGTAATTATTTCCTTTTGTTTGCTCAGTATATTTAGCAAAATAATTACAATTCACTAGATTGTTTTCTTTGCTTTGGTATACTGGCATAGTTCTTTCTCCATTTCCTTTCATAGCAACTGTAGTGTTATTTTTACATGCACATTTGGGCAGGGGGAGTGGTCACAGATGAGAAAAAAACCCCTAAGTATTTTCTGACAGAAGTTCCACTTGAAGAATCTTTTCTAGCTTTCTAAAAAGAAAACATCAAATCTATAGAAGAAATAATTGTGAAGGCAGATGTTGTACTGCCTGCTCTGTCCAAAGTGGTGAGTTAAACATTGCATCTTCCTAATCTGTCTTCTCTGAGCCTACACTGCCAGAGGAAAAGAGTCAGTAACAAGCCTACCCCATAAGCCCAAACAGCCCTGCTGCATGCAACAGGAGCTGTGATTTAGCTGTTTGATGCCACTGACGAGAAGGTAGCATAAAGCTCGTGGGTCAGTGACAAACCACTCGGGTACCACAAGTGTCGCGTTTAAGATACAGATGTACCTTAAACAACAACTTCATTCTGAACTGGGGATTTCAGGTATCGCTGACACAGAAACCTGGGCCCCTCTTTCCAACTGGCTTTCAGAGGCAGAACTTCCAAAAGCTCATCTAAGTGGTTCTTTCCCCTCATCTTTCCATTTGTTTCTGTGCAACTAGCTTATTATTTTTAATTATTTCTGGTATTTCTCACTAAGCATTCTGGGTTTGATGTTTACTGCAGTCTGCACTCCAGACAATTTGCAGGGAGAGGTCTTTCCTGCTGTTTTGAGCAGATGGGGTCCTCATCTCTTGAGACAGGTAGTGTGCAGCCCCGATTGATGGCACCCAGGAGGATGTCACGCACAAGGCTTCTTTCAGGAGGAGGCCTGGAACATCCCCCAGTAGGCTACTGGAGGTACACCAGGGTATTTTTAACAATAGATTCAAACCCTTATTCTTTCTCACAGGGTTATTTTTGAAGCTGTATTTTAGTGCTTTTTGTTCCACTCAATATCACTGAAACATGCTTCTTAGAAATCACTGACGTAAACACTGACAAAGGAGCAGAGAAGTGGAGGGGGAAGGAAAAAAATTGGGCTGTCTCTACTTCTTCCCCCTTATTTTTTTTAAGTAGCATCTCCTTACTAAGCTTAGGATAAGAATACATTTTGCTTGTGAAGATTTAGATGTTTTGCCACTGCAAATAGGGTGCTGTGATTTTGTCAATTCAGTTCTCAAGCCTTGCTCGGGATGGGGAATGGGAGAAGGGATATACATGCAAATCAAATCTTATCCTTTAATGGATTTGCACTCACAGCATGCACCACAGCACACCATTATAAGCACTTGCATTAGACACAGTGATCACATTTCTGAAGCCTTTATCTTCTGCCCATTGAAGTCAGCAGCCATAAGGATTAGATTTCATATCTTTATGGGAGTTCAGTCCCAACAATTCCATGTTTCCCACTGTCTGTTTTTTGTCTAAATGGAAACATACTTTGCACAGCTTAGGGAGAACACTCCTCCCTCCTCCCTTCTCTACCTTAACAGCTTTTAAGGCAGCTGTATTCTCATGAGTTCTATAGGTATGATTTTTATTGTCTATAAAATAGAAAAAACTTTAATCACTCGCCATTTATTTTAGGCACACTTCAATAATGTGATGCATCCACACCTTCATCAATTTTGTGCAGTGGGCAAAAATGGGATGCTTCAGAAGGGAAACAGGAAGAAAAATAAGACTATGGACACAACACCCTTTCCAAATGTCTAAGTGAAATACTTACATTTTGAAAATAGAGAATTGATTGAAAAGTTATATCAAGCAGTAATATATTTAATGCTTATTCCTTTTTCTTTCCAGATTTCTGAACATGACCAGTAGCAACAGCTTCCAAAGCAGATAATTTGTATTGAACGACATTTAAATAGAGTATGATGAATGTTAAAAGATTTTCACCTGTCCACCTTTCCAGTCATGAAGAAGCAGCTGTGTTACTGGAACATACAGCAAGCAACTACTGCTAAGGTCAGGGACAATCACTCTGGCAAACTCAGCTCCTCCATCCAACTCAGCCTGCAGCAGGAGCAGCTTCCCTCCAGCCCAGCTGCACCAGCTCTGCCCTTTCTACCCTTGCACAAACTGCAACCCCCCATTCTCAGGACAGCAAAACCTACTGGTGCCAGCCTCACTAAGTAGCATCCAGGCTTGTATAGGTCACTAAAGCAGACAGCTCCAGCCTGGAGAGCACCATTCCCACTGAAACCTGCTTGGTGCCTGCACTGACAGGCACTGATGAGCACTCACTCGCACAGGACAGTGCTTTCTCTCCTGTTTTATGGAGGCACCCCAGCACAGCTTCACACTGGGAAGCCCCAGCTCTTTCCCCAGGCAGCTGTGCTGTGCATCTGTCACAGTGAGATAACCAGAGTGCACAGGTCAGATGCTCCCTGCCAACAGCTTAACGCTTACCTGGGCTTGCGAAGGTCTGAAAGCAGAGTCAAAGCCATTCTGCAGAGAGTCCAGAAAAGGCTGGATTTTGTAGAGGCTATGCGTTGTCTGGCTCGAGCGGAAGGCCACAATGTGGAAGTACTTCAGAATCTTCTCAAACCTTGATTGTGTCATGATAAGTGCAATACTCTTGTTGCTGTAGAAGCCGCTGCTCCAGATGCTGAGAACAGACTCACAGTGGTGGATGCTGGTTGATATCATGTAGCCTAAGAAGGCCTTCATTTCTGTCAAGGTGACATCAATCCAGGCTTCGTCACTACCAAACCTCTCCTGGTATTTCTTGGCATACATGTTGGTTTGGACCACCATATTCTTTAGCACATTGTCAGGGACAAAGAGCTGAAAAAAGTCCATGGCACTGGCAGTCGGGGGCATTTTTCGTGTTGGACCTAGGATAAAAGCAAGAAGGAAAGATATGCACATTCCTGATCAACACAGGGCACATCCAACACCAGAAGTTAAAAGCATGATTAATTTTTCTAATGCAAATGATGGCATGTACCCATTGTCTGACAGACTTCACCAGAAAACTTACCCTCCCCCCATATTCTTCCTCCTGTATACTATACACTCTGAAAAGTTTCTCCCTCTGCTCTGCACACTCATTACTTTGCAGCATGAAGGCCTGTGAGACAAGCAGGCATTTTATTTCTCTGCTCACACATCATCTGCAACTTTTATCCTTGGCAACTGTTCTGGACTTTTTCTGGATAGTCTTTTATTTGTCCATATACATGTCAAAGCAGTGCCTTCATCCAAAGAGCCCAGAAGGACAATGTGAATCCTCCAGAGATAGCACTGCCCTCATCCCAGAGGATGTGATTCCTAGAACCTGCTCCCACCTTTTCTCCTGTACCTCTAATTCCTGCCTAGTTCATTGTCATAATTCTATGACTTTCATATCTGCCCCTGCTCCACACAGACAGGTCATGTCTATGTGTTTTTGAGTTTTGTGTCTCTGCCACCACATTGGAGTTTTATCCTGCACTCTGATATCCCCAAGAAAGCACATTACCAGAACAAGTCACAGCTACCATGTGGCTCGTGTCACTGTCCCACGTCACAGGGAATATTTTTAGCACTATAAGCATGCAATGGTCCTCTTCCTTCCATAATGTAATAAGCCTTGCAGTCTCATGCTGTCATAACTCTAGCATTTCACTGATCTTGCACCTTCTCTGCCAGTTTCAACCACTCCATAAGATGAGGGCAAAAAAACCAAAAAGGAGGCTGGCAGCACTGTATCAGCGTTACAAGGTCAGCCAGTCAGACAGCAGATTACACTAAACCAAATTAGGAACATTACACCTGAAATACCAGGGATGCAGACACCAGTGTCTACAGCCCAGTCCCCTCTAATTCCTCCCACAAATGAACCAAGCTCCATTCTAAAAGTAGTCGTTTTCATGCTTGCACCTTGTTCTAGTGTTTTAGTTGCCATGTAAGGGCAGGGAGCATTCTCTATTCTACAGAAGCAGTGGAAACCAATACCCTGAGAGAAGCAGCCTCTTCAAACCCAGCAGACAGGGAAGCACTTAAAAGCAGCTTTACACCCCATGAAAAAGACAATGTCATGGGTATAATCCCAAACCAAGAGCTGGATCCAAGAAACACTGCACCTTAGTGCAGCAGCCTTCAGCCCTGGGACTGTGTGAAACACTCTTCCTAACCAAAAGGAGAATGCACACAGCTTCTCATTTGGAGTTCTGCTCAACAAGAGCAATGGATCTCAGCATCAGTTCTCCCAGCTGCATCAGAGCATGAGATTAACCATTCCACAGTCTGGCTCTGCTAAGATTCACTAGCACATTGCTCAGGTTGCACTCTCCAGCACACCTGTATCTCAGTTCACACTCCTAGTTACAGCAACAACTACAGCTTGCAGAAATTTTCCATGAAACAGAACTACAAGGAATTACACAAATACTGTGGTTGGACTTGCTCTTAAGCCTTAATGTTTGGGTGCACTCCGGTGAATTCAAGCTATTAGAAGGACAGCAAAAATAGCATCCAGACTTTGAAACAGTAAATCTTCAGATGGCAAAGAATGCCAAAAAAGCAAACTAAACTGGAAGTATTTTTATAAGTATGTGGGGAAAAAAACATCTATTGAAAGATTACTTTCCAATCTTAATGTGTAAGATTGAGAAACTTTCAGTTGAAAACACATTCCTCTACATTGTAAGACCAGAGGAAAAAGCCCTGCACAAACCATGTTTTGGCAAGGACAGAAGAGAAAATTCCAGTTTAAATGATAAAAGGTTTTCATTATCAAGTGAAAACTATGGGATATAGTAATATATTCCATATAGTTATATATATATTCTAAACTACAGAAGAGATATATTACTTCACCTTAAGTGCTAGTGCAATAACAAAGCTGCTTAACAAATGTTTTCTTCTTTTGATCAGGAAGTTTATTTTCTGCTAGCACTGGCTTGACTGTTATAGCTCACAAAAGACGCTCTACACATGATTCTGTATCTTCATTCTTCCCCATAGCTTAATCAAGCTTTTATATTCTACAGTAGGCATGACTTTCTGATAACAACACATGGAACAGAGTGTATTCCTAGTTATACATGAAATCTTGAATAACTATTGAACTCAACTCCAGTGGTCAGGCAACCTTCCAGGTAGCACACAGAGACAGTTTTCAAACACCTGACGTCAGAAGCAGAAGCTGGGAGTAGGAGTAATGTTTTAAATCTTGTCTACAGCAAATGAGAATTCATAAAACATCAAATCCTACAAAGTGAAATATATTTGTCTTGAGGCTTGTGCATATGGACAATAGGTACATGCTGGACTCCATCTTCAGGGAGGTAAGAGCAGCCAGAAGCACAAAAAATGTAATTTTGGTGTAATTAAATTTTCAGCAGCTGCACAAGTTTACCTTGACAAGTGATTATGGAAACCTGACAGGTGTATGAGATAGGATAATCCTTTCTTACCCAGCAGTCCTGCTCCAGCCACAGAGAACCTGCTACCTCCTCTCCTTCCTGAAATAAATATACGAGCTTTGTATCTCATTGGTCATGCAGAACCCACACAGCTCTAAAAAAGCAAGCTGAATCACTTTCTGACTCAAACATCAACATAATTGTTGATTAAATAAAATTATGAAAGCCCCTGTATAATCTCATTGTCTTAAAAAACAGCCTTTATTGGCAAAGTGAACACGACTGATTCATAATTTACTGATATGCAATATAACAAGAGCAACATTGAATTTCAGTAGGAAAATAACTGAATTTTTAATATGAATTGAGTTTTGCATCGTTAATGACCAGCCTAAAATATTTAAATATGACTTTCTAAATACAGAAATATATCCCATAGAGAGCACCAACTGTCTGTACATGGAACTTAAATAGCTATTTTGTACTTTTTAAGGATTTTTACATTGACTTAAATGGCACTTACCCAGAAAATATTGCTATGAAAAGAGTTCAGTGCTTCATACATGCACTGTTTACCTTTCAAAACTTTACTCAGTCAAATGAAAGAGTGACTGCCTAGTTGTCCATTCTCAGAATGATTATACAATTATGACTATATGTAAAGTTCAGATTTTTCTCTCTCCTCTGCTATAGAGTGTTTCCATGGAGAATATATTTACTTTCATAGGGTTTCTTGAAAAGCCAGAGTTTCCAATACAATTTACAGAGACAAAGTGCAAAAGCACTCTTGGAGTGTCTAAACATGCAGCCAGACCCAGTATTCTATGCACAGTCAGGACAGGGACAGAGCTCTACTGAGTAACCTCTAACTGGGCAGCACATATGCCAGCACCAGAACTTTGGGCTTGCTCTAAGTGACCTTGTAGGATGTGGAAAATAACAAACAACTTCAACAGCCTACCCACACAAGCTCTTCTTCCTTCTCACCCTGTCTGCCAGCAAAAACTTGCCTGTGCAATCTGCAGCAACCAGCCTGCAAGTCATTACTGTTATTTTGACGAGTTGGTTCCATTTTCTCTTCTGCACTCAGAAGGAATGTCTCCCACAAAGAGCCATCTCCAATTGTAAGAACAGTCTCAAAATAAATGAAAAAAACTAAGCCTGAAAAGCCATTTGTGTGTCCATACTGGCGACCTGACTGAAGCAAAAGCTGGCACCTCTCCCTCGAAGTGTGTGCATTGCAGAGCCCATTTTGGCTCCACTGGGCTCAGGGCAAACTGCAGCCGCATCGCTGGCTCTGGTGTCTAGCAAGAGAGCAGGCTGCACACTCAACTTCTCAGCAAACATATCCACTGCAGAACAGCCAGAAAGATTTGAGAAAAAGTTCAGGTGGAACTTCAGGCAGATCCCGCACGTTGTCCTACAATCTCTGGTCTCCTCTCTCGGATGGGTCCCCACTGGTCACATTCTTCCCCCTGCTGCATTCCCTTTCTAGTCTTCCTCACTGAGCAACACATTAGGAAAGAAATAAGAACCCCAAGTGAATTAAATGCTTTTTCCTTACTTAACTGGTTTGCAGAATTAAGTAATTTGAGAGCATTTTTAACAAGTTCATGCATCCTTTCCCATTTTTTTTCTGTTCTGATTACCAACCTGTAATTTAGTAACTCAGAGTTCAGACTCAGAATAAGGGATGGACAAAAGATGGAAATTTCAAAATGTACTGTAACCTATCAGTGCTTACAACATAGCATACAAATCTTAAGAAGGTGAAAAGCATCATTATTTTGAGCAGGATAAATCTGATGTGTAAGGAGAAAACACAGTCAAAGGAAGTTCTTTTGCTCTGCTGTGCAAAAGACTCTGCTCTCATTCAAACTGCAATCGAGGCCCACAATAAAATATCCCATTACACTGACAGGCCCGTGTGTTACCCTATGTATATAACCCAAATTGCATGGTTTGTAAACAAACCTAGTGCAGAGCTAATCACAGCTGACTTTGAAATTAATGCAGCTTGATTAACAGCTTGGCAGATCCCAATTTTCCCAAAACCAGGAATGACAGTGGTAGAAATATCAGTTCAAGAATTTAGAAATAATTTTATTGTCTTCTTTGAGGAAAAATCCAACCATTTATAGCCACCCACGAGAATAGTACATTAAGTGTATTATATACAGGCACATACATAAGAAAAATCAATCCAGAAACTATTTTTTTTGTTGGCTATTGGGAAGTACTTTCTCCTCCAACATATGGTATAGCCTTCAAAAACCAAGTTTTAAAAAGCCAGTTAATTCCTTTTTCCTAAGTCCAAGCAATTAGAGAGTGTTTTATATTTCTGACAAGTTACCTTTGCAAAAGTGCACAACATGATTTTTGGTCTTATTTAGAGGACATGAAAAAAATGCTGAGAGAAGCCTTTCATCTGAAAATATTCATCCATCAAAAAAATCATTACATCTTTATGGAAGGTGTCAATTAATGAAATATGACAGACAGTTAAAACAATTTCTCATCTTTTTCAATGTGTAGAGAGCATGATAAAGAGCTAAAAAAAAAGGCAAGAAAACAAAAAATGATGTTTTAGTATTTCCCAAGTGAATATTTTTCAGAATTTCTGTTCACACTAAGTTTCCTCATGTAACCTTTGGAAGCACTGGAGCTTATCCGACTTGCCAGAATATCAGTTTTCATATCAGCTCTGTTCTTAATGGCCTGGAAATGTACATCAGACCATCCTCAAACCATAGCTGGTTTGACAGCCTTACGACAAGCCTGTCAAGATAGCTTGAAGTAAAATCACTTAACATTTCTTTTCTGAGTTTTATTCCAGTTTATTTCAGAGACTGCTCTCCTGTAGGAACTGGGCAGCGCGTATCCAGGTTTTTGGGATATTATGCTGCATGTTTTTGTTCATCTTCATTAGAAAAAGCTACCAATGCTTCAGTGGTCTGAAGGCCTTCTTTGCTAAGGAAAAGGCATCATCCTAATTTAAACCAGCTATGGTTCTGACCAGTGTTTTTGGCAAGTAGCTGTCAGCCTCTGTTATTTTGGTAGACAAATCTTAGCTTCCTTTAGGCACTGCCTTGCACAAGAATTCAATACAAATGATGAAAACATGATCCATACTCATTGCTTGGAGTTGAGAGCCAACTTAGGAGGAGGCAATAAAAAAAAGTCAACAACTCTCAAGTAGACACTCTAAGCTTAGAAAGAAGAAACTTGACACAATCCTTCCAAAGACGGTTCTTTTTGTAGACTATAAGGGCTCACTCTCAGCAGCCGATTCTTCTGGGCAAGTTTTTGCAAGGTCACCTTTACAGAAACTTACTTTACATCCTTGTGTGGGCGCTCAGTAGCCACACTTCTGCTCTACATTTAGTTTCAGTAAGTCTATTCCAAGCTATTTAGCAAAGTGTGATTTGACTGCACTCTTCCAGCCTTATAAATAAGCCTTTGACAATGCCTCCACGTCTGCACATAATAACCGTAGTCAAAAAATTGTTCCAAACAGCTTCTCTGAAAGGCCACTTTTTCTTCCCTCCCCAGTATTAAAAAGGATTGTTTTCTTCACAGCGTCAGCAATAAAGCCATCCACAGACTACAGTCTGACTTTTATCCATAGAGAGCATTAAGAGCTGTGTCTAGAAGCAATCCAAGGACAAATGAAAGTGGACTGAAAACCACCACAGAGCTGCTCTGTGCTGACTCTGGTCCTAAGAGTCCCTGGCCTCCACAGCAAGCAGCACTGAATTAGTGATATATTAAATAGAGAACTTATTTAGTAAATCAAACAGTAAAATCTAAATTAAACAGTAAAATTTAAATTAAACAGCAAAATTAATGAAGTATTTAACAAACTAAGGAACTTCCTGCAAGTCAGCATGTTTCTGTGCTGTGTACTGGATCCAGACAGCCATTCAGCTTTTTTAAGCATTACAGCAAAACTCTTCAGCATTAAGTGTAGCATTAAGTGTGGCATAGGTCAAGGATGAGGAATGCATTGTTCCACCAAACACAAGACAGTCTCTTCCCCGATGCAATAGTGACCTTCCAGTGCCTGGGGTGATAACCAAGGCACCCTTGCCCATTCCTCCTCCATACTGCCATGTGCTGGCAGTTCAGCCTGCAAAAGGTGAGGAACTTCAATGAGGCATCCAGACTGGGATACCAAGGGTAAATAATTTTGTCTGTCACTCTGTAGATTACCTTGTGTGATAAGACACTACAGAAGAACAACTAAATTCTGGGACATTTTCAAGAGACCAAGCAGGCAGGTCTTACACCTTTCCCATTGACCAAATGTAAGCTGTACCACCAACAGCGCTGGTCTGAGAATGAGAACATGCCAGACATGCTGTGGCAGTCTTCCATGGAATCGTGCCTCGTAGATTTAAGCCATGGCAAAAACCTGTTTAATTAAGAGTATTTCCTTGTGTTTACCATCATGTTTCAAAGCTACAAAGCTTTCAAGCTGTGACAAGTACAAAGAGTAAAAGGCCCACTGCAGCTGATGTTGACACTTTTAAATATATACTTAATTTCTGTGGTGAGATCTTGCAACCTACTAATCATCATTTTCCCAACATCCAAAAGAACCTCCCAAAACACTGGTACAAGGTCTTAGGGTTAAATTAATTTCCAAACGCCAAAGACCTTAAAGCAGCAGAGTCAATGCTGAAGTAGTACTGTATTGTGTCAGTTTACATAATTCTTTGCACATTATTTGGCTGTGGGGCTGCACATGCTCCTCCACGGGGGAATTCCTGCTGCAGCAGCTTCCTTGGCAATAGTCCACTGCACTCTTTTGCCACTGTAGTTTTCTATTAACATTTCACTGCACTGCTCCTGGCAGCCCAGCTGACACTGGGCATGTCTAACAGAGTAGAGATGACCATTGATGTGCTGACTTCATACACCACCTGTAATACAGCTTTGGTAAATCATGTAGCAGCTACACATCTGTCTGTGGGCACAGCTGTGCACACTTATGAAATAACTGTACAAAGCAGCATGGATAGTTTAATGTCAGCACAACCCCCATTATCAGCAGGGTGACCTTCATAACTAAATCCCAGAAGACTGCCTTGGGATGGTTCCATGGGGGGACTCCTTTCCTGTGCTGGCAACTCTTGCAGGTGCAATCCCACCATCCCACCTTTCTGTCCCAGGTTCCTGGTCTGTTCTACTACACACTGTTCACAAATACCATTACCCACATGCAATTTGCTCCTTTCCAGAATTTTGAAATTAAAATCCACCCATATAAGCATCAGCAATATTTGATGTGAGGACCCTGCCTTGAAAGTGTTTTGTGTTTGAAGGATGGAAAATAGCCTGGTATGTTTTCCAAGAAAATCAACAGAGTATATAACTTATCTCTTGTAAATAAAAGTCAGTAAGTCAATATAAGTGATACAACTAATGAGATGCTGAAAGCCTTCACATCAACTCCTGCCATTTATATAGAACACACACACATGCCATTGAAAAATGAACCTCCAGTTTTTGAGTAAGTCTCACAAAGAAATGGCTTTCTGTTTTGTTTAAAAATTAGTTATTTAAGGAAAGAGGAAAAAAATAATACAGCAACCAGAAATCCAGACAGCTCAGTAAAGCATTGGGGACAACCTTTTAATGCAATTAAGTAATGAACATTAATTTCAGTACAGAACCTCCTAAAGATTCATCTCCATCCCACATGAGCTAAGGTAGCTGCAGGACTGGTCTCTGCAATTGCTTCCCAGCAGCAACAGGCTCTTCCTGGAGAAGACAGGGAGTAGTTTTTAGGGTAAGCACATAGTCCCCAAAGTATTCAATGCTACTTCTCATGAACAAGTGTAAGCACCTACTGCAGCTCTCACTTGGGAGAGAGTGATCAGCAGGGTGATGCTGCAGCTCTGCTAGAAGAGCTCAAAACCTGGGACAGGAGCTGGTGACAGGAGCTGCATGGGGACAATATTCAGGCTTTTTCAAACCTGTTTCTTTTAGGTTGTACTAGCCTCCCTCGGATTTTACTGCTCTGTGTAGGAAAGCATACACTTGTATTTCTAGGTGAGTTTCATCAACTGCCCAGGAAGAAAAGTCTTCTCTGCTGTCATCACCCCAGGAGCTCTCATCACTCCATGTTGCATCTGCACTTACACACCTGCTTTCAAACTTGTAATTCCCTTGCTTTATATTCACCATGTTCCACCTCAATACCCTCAAAAATCTTGGGACAAGCCACATGCTCTCTGCTGGTGCATTAGGCTTACAGGCAGATGAAAGTCTTAATATTTTCTTAGGACACTTAAGATGCAAAGTGAAGGTCATGTATTTGCAATCCTTGCTTGGGTCAGGACTCTTTTACACATGCAAATATCACTTTGTGTGATTTTTGTTTTCTTTTTGCTCTTTCTCATGCCCCTGTTGTTAGACTGTCTTTTCCCACCCTTGTTCTGTCTGCCCTAAGAAGTGACCAGTGCTGCAGGCTGTCTGAACATCCCAACTGAAAAAAGGCAAGCAGTTGGAAAGTTCAATGAGTGACTTCTATATACCATGCACATCAACATCCCTAATCCTCTTAAATGCAGGATAAATACACACTCCAGAGCACTCCAAGTGCTTAGGCTTCCTAATAACTCTTAGAAACCCACAACTTGCCAGTTTCAAGAAATCAGTACACTTCTTCAACAATTAAGAGTGAAAAAAGGCAGTCACCTGTGAAAAAGATGGGATTTATTACTTCTACTGCCTGTGTTAATTTCGGGGTGACACAAATGTGTTTACAAGCCATTGTACCACCAGGGAAGGTCTTCAGGGAGTTGCATCTGCAGCGAGCAAGCCAGAAACACAACAACTCGGAGCTAAACAGAGCACAGAGTCGGAGTGGGATCCTCAGTGGCACAGCCCTGCTCACTCTCAGCAGCAGCAGTCCCTCAGTAACACAGCACTGCTCCCACCACCTCTGCCCAGCTACTGCATGCAGCCTGCAGACCTGCTCGGCTCCCACCACGGCCCACGCCGCGCTGCAAGCAGAGGCCAAGGGAACTGGGTTTGCAAAGAAAAGCATTGTGTTCTTTCCCCCACAGCCTTTCAGGCGAGATGCTCTGCCACTCTGGAGCCAAAGTCCACCCGTTCAAAGACAGGCTTAGTGTGCTGTATTCTGAGATCGGGCAGGGAAAAGACTGGAGGTCACCAGACAGGCATTGCTTACTACCCAGAACACCAGATCACAGCTACACTTAGAGTTCAGCTTGTCCAGGTTTCTTGGGGGCTGCCAACATATGAACCAATAAAAGCTGAAAGATTGCATAAGAATTAATCATTGTAAGAATATAGTTTAGGTTATAGAAGGAGAAAACTAGCTTGTATCTCTCATCTTGGACCTAGCGGCAAGAAAGACTTCAAATAGCAGAAATTTTCAATGAACTTCATGGTGTGTTCACATTTAAAAGAAAAAAAAAAAAAGGAGCCTTCCACTTCCTAAGCTTTCTGGACCTAACTGCTAAAGTTGGTTTTGTATTATCGACAGATATGCTCCTTTACATGGCCCTTCCAGTTCCTCAGCCATTTGTTACTATGTTCACAAAGCTCTCATTTAAACAACATTTCTTTCCATTCATTCTCCATGTTGACTGCCTCATACAATAAAATTAGGTAAGACACCTACTGTGAAACTCCATCAGCTTCTTCCATCACCTTTGATACAGCTCCTTTCCTGCTCACTGTGAATGGCCCTGAATAGGCAGCATTTTACCTTCCACATCAAGAATTTATTACATGCCTCCCTTAAGGTCCAGATTCTGTTACCCTCATTGACGTTTCAGTGGGGGGTAAAAAAAGCCTTCAGATTATTATTAGCAAAACTGGGCCTGGAGTTTTTATAGCCTTGTGTGAGAAAAGCCCAAGCCTACTAGGCAAGCTAGAATGTTATTTATCTGGGGAGGAGAGAGAGACAGAGAAAGCAGGTGAACATGTGGCTTTTCAGCACATCTACATCTGGGCCTGGTAGCATCCCTGGACACAAATGACCACAGTCCTCCTTGCCAAGATCTAGGCATACATCTTGGTCATACTAGAAGTTTTATCAAGATGCTTTCAAAAAGGCCTTAGCACAGTGCTTTCCAACATGGGGTGCAGCACAAGACAATCTACTGGGGTGCTGGAAAAAAACATATTTCTCTGTTGCTAACAAATAAAAAATAAAAAAATTAAATAGTGTTAATTTCATCTTTATCTCATCCTGGTTAAATTCTGGTTTTGTATATACTTTATAATGTACATAGTATATTGATACAGTAGTGCAGGTATATAATCTATAAATAAATAAGTAAATAAACATAGATTGAGGGTACCTGTTGAAAAAACTTCTACTGATAGGGGTGAATGATCAAAAATAATTGGGGAACATTGACCTAGAGTTCTCCAGTAACTGAATTCAGGACTAAAGCAGCCTAGCAGATACAGTTCACACTCTTTAGAAGAGAGCTGAATGTGTGCTCAAATCCTATAAATTTCAGATTATCTACTTGTAGGTTTTATACCAATATAAAAAGGAGTAATTTTCCTTTGTCCTCCAAGAAAACTGTCATCTTGTAAGAACAAGGGAGTGATGGTATCAGTCAGAGGTCCTTCTGCACTGGTATAACACTTTTCATGTCACTAAAGAAATACGTATCATTCAAGTCATTTGCCACCTATCACTAAGGTAGTACCATCTTTGCATATGTTCACATGCATCTCTGGATTCAAAGACTAATGCACTACATTTACATCCCTTGACACTCCCCTCTGATTTTTCATTTGCGTCACTCACGAATCAAAAGGATCTGCAAGAGCCTTGTGTTTTTCCCTAGCAGAAATAGGTTTCCAGAGCAGACACTCATTTTGCAGTCAGCCATGCAAATTATTAATCCTAAAAGCAAGACTGAGGCTGCAATATGTGTCGTGGCAGGAAAAAATGGGAATGTTTTTTTACTACAAAAATTCTCTGTAGTCTATCTTGCAGCTCCTTCGCCCTCCCTCCTGGGCCTTATGACCACCACAGATCTTGGTCGCTCTTTGCAAACCTTAGCAAGCAAATTGGAGCTCATGTTCTTCAGGAAGCATGGATCTTTCCTTTTGATCATGGGATTTAATGTTAGTTCCTACCACTCAGATCTGATACCATGCTTTCTGCTGTTTTGATGATATGGAGCAAACAGGCTGTACTTTCAATAAACATCAAAAGGGATGTCTTTTAAGAAATTTTTGACAATAGTAACCTCTTCTAGGGTCTTTTCACTCCAGCCCAGCAGAAAACATCTGAGGCAGATACTTAACTTAAAGCTACAGCAATCAAATTATTCTTAGGCATCAGTGCAACACTACCCTGCAGTGCATGTTTTTGAAGTGAGATTAAGCATATTTCTTCTAGCCTATGATTGCTCCAAACAAATGACTTAATGGTGTAAGTATAATGACAAGTGATGCAGTCCATAATAAAATACAGAAACAACTGCAAAAGAATGAATATTGGCAAACATAGTATGGAGTCCTTGAAGACACAGCAAAAGAGGTGCTTAAAACTTTGCTTAAAAAAGCATTTTTTTCACTTGAGTTTAAAAATTTGCTTACTTTCTCCTTCCTCTTCTAAATTACATATAAGGCAGCTAACAATTACTCTCTACAGCAGTAGTCAGAGAAAGCAAAACTTTAAAGAAACCTTTGTGTCTGCTTTCTTTAGGAAGTATTCAAGATCCACCAGTATGCAGAACATTGAGTTCAGCTAGCCTCAAAGGGGAAAAGAAAAGCAGCAGCTACACCAAAACTGCTTATAAAAACTGTAACATTTTGTTTTCTTTATAGAAACTATCACTTGATTTTGGTCACATCCTGCTGCCTCTAGAACCAACGTCTGGTGGACAAGGGACTAGAGGGTTCACTTCACAGAGTGAGTGAAGAACCAGACACAGGAGACACAATCCCCACACCTGCCAATACAGGTGATCAAGAAGAGAGAATATTCCTTAAATGCTTGCTATAAAGAATTGGGCCCATTACTCAGTGCATTAACCTCTAAAACTGTACTGATGCCTTCTATTAGGCTGCAGGAGCACAGATGCATTCACAACTCAGACACAATAAAACGCTAACTCAAAACTCCATGTGGGGACAGCTGACGCTTCCAAAGCACAACCTTCGTCCAAAAAGAAAACTGAATAATCGTGGGATAACCAAACTCATGGATAAACACCACTTTTAGATCCAAACTAAGATTTTGTTGAGCTGTATACTGCATTTCTTCCAGCTTTTTAATGCTATGTTAGATGTTGTGGTGGGTGCTACAGTCCACATAATGTATCTCCCACAAAAGCAAATCTGGAACATCAGCTGTAGCAGGCTGGGTGAGCAATGTGGTCAGGAGCACCTGGCCATGATTTTGGTATGTTAGAAGTACCAGCTGTTATCTTATGTTAGAAGTACCAGCTGTTATCTTCATGCAACGCTATGAGGCAAGAACAGGCACAATCTGGTTTCACGTGGCCTCATGTCTCAAAGTCAAACAGCTTTTTCACCACAGGAGATGCTCTTAGAGCCTACAGGCTCTTCTCACTACAAATGTGCTGTCTAATAAGGATTGAACTCAAGTGAGCCATCTTTCAGCAAGGGCAATTCAAAAGGCTGCCACCCCATCAGCTATCTTCCCGTAAGTTAGGTGGGAACTCAATAACTGGAAGACCTTTACCTTCTTGTCCCACAAGAATGGACTTGAGCACATGGGGCAGTGCAAAACTGCACAAAGCCTAGCTTACTAAGAAGCAAAATTTTATGAACTCCTGCCTCGATTACCAACAATTTTAATAAGAACAGTGGAGACATGGTGTCCAGCAGAGCAGAGCCCAGAGAATAGAAAAAGGAAGTTTCATAGTGACTAAGAACAAGACGTTAAAATGCATTGGTAGACCTTAAAAGTATTGGTAGAATCTATATTGAGATATAAGAGAAACACTCATTTTTATGACAGAAGATTTTAGGAAGCAAAATACAATTAGAGAAACTAAATGCTGTAGCACAGAAGGGCAGGTTAGAAAGAGGTTATAGTACAGATTAAAAGGATTCAGTAGAAACTGAAAGCTTGAAAGTAAAGTTTTGAGCAGCTTTTGTTACACCTATTTCTGGCTCCTTTTCTGATTAAAGTATTGTGCTGAAGGACTCTCCCTTTAGCTGCCCATTTCAGCTTAAAAAAAAAGAATCCCATCATCCTTTTATCTTAGGAAGAAAGCTGACATTAGAACAATCGGCAGTGCACTGCTCGATGTCAAGCTGCTCCAGGTCAGTACTCAGACCCCTTCTGAGCCAACCTTTTGGCAAAAGACCTGAAGAAAAGGCACGGTTTTTATTTTAACATCTCGCTCACTCTCCTGCAATACATGTCCATAAAATGCTATCAAATGTTTCTGCTTCATCATCCAATACAAATGGCTGCTTTTAGAAAAAACCTAATGCTCACTTAGTTTCTTTCCATTGATGCAGGGAGAGACAGCCAGCAGCCAACATTAAAAAAAAAAAAAAAAAAAGGGAGAATTAAAAGCTAGCATAATCTTAACAGCAGCATCACAGTTAACAGTGTCAAGTCCATTTCATATTTCTAGAATGATTTCATATTCTGTACCCACTTTGACTGTACCAATTCAAAAATATCCATAGCTGAATATTTCACACCCACCATCTGTCCCCAGAAAGCAGTTAGGTGCCTGCACTACTACTTGCACTCAATGTAGTTCAATGTATTTTAAATTTTTACCTAAGTCTAGTGAGATTATAGGTTTTGGTACTGCTGGGTGAAATCACACCCCTCACAACCAGAAACAGCCATGTCTTGTACAGAAAGATTCAAAATGCTCTTCAATAAAATAAAAGAGGGGTAAAGGGGAAGAAGGAGAAAGTGAAGCCAGAGCAATTTTCATGACACAGAGATTCATGATAACCCAAGTGTTTCAACTGTTAGGGCAAGGATTTTGGCTTCATTCTCAAGGCAACTAATGAGGTTTATAACAGAGTAAGTTTCAAGAGTCTGAGGACAGGACACCAGAAGCTGAAATACCTGTGACAAAGACAGAAAAAAAATTGAAACTAGCAGTTTAGTATATACTTTTGTTTCTAATCCTCAAATACTAGGAGCCCCGTAAGAACCTAAGTGAATCCAAGTTCAAGGTAATATGTTAAGCTGGGAAAATAAAGACATCCTAAAAGAAATAAGAGCTGTGATGACTTTAACTTGTTGCTCTGATCCCAATATTCCTTAAACACTGAATAGATTTTAAGGAATTACTAATAAAAGACATCAAGACAAATACAGACACTTGTATCATAGACAGGTCATCTTAAAACCATTTTTTGTGGATAAGCTTCAAAGATATTACTTAAAGGAAAATTGAATTTATCTGTTCTGTTCCTAGATAGATACTTGTGAACTGGCAGCAGCACAGATGAGTAAGACTATTAGTGTGTCCTCCTTACCCAGATCCTTGACTGAGAAAGAAGTTATCTGGATGAAGGGAGGTGACTTTGGGAAAGGCATTATTTCACTTTTTGACCAGGACATGGAATTAGAACCAATTTTATGCTAAAACACCATCAGAAAATACTGGGCTGATCATCCTACTAGATAGGATCTTAATTTATTGGCCAAAATAAATCTTAAAAACCCATATTGAAAGTTTTTTCTCTAATTATCTGCTGAAATCAGACACAATCTCTTATTCTGCAGAAAAGTGATTCCCAAGTGACTTCTAGAACAGTCATTTTTTGGATAGCATAAAGCAGGTTATTGGTTGTCTTTATTGGAGATAGTGACATACTAGTACCTTTGAACAAGGAACTGTAAGAAAGAAAAAGAGAAAAAGAAATAGCTAGAGAAAAAAACACAAGAACACTAAACAGCAAATCTCTGTAAATACACTCGAGGTAAATATCAGGAAAAAAGATGTAAGTAACAAAAAGTAGTCTTTGAAGATGAAGCAATTTTGCAATGCTCACAAAGAAGTGAAGGAACAACCTTCTGATACCCAATCCATGAACTGAAAAAACATGGAGTAGACATTCTGTTGTTTTTTCTTGCCAGGACACCTGTTACATGATCATCATTTACTGCAGGTGTCTGCACCATGACTAAGCTGGGCCTCTCCCAGACCTGTGCTTGTCCTCCTCCGTGTATCCATCCTTATGGTCTACAGACGGTTGCGTTGGGATTCAGTTGCAAGGAAGCTCTTTATACCTCAAGAAGTGTCATGAACAGAGGCAAGTACAAACCCAGGAACCACTGGATGATGCACTGCCTCCAGAGTGTAGCATTGCTAATGTCATAAGTCTTTGGGTAGTGTCACATCAGACATCCCTAACATAAGCAGACTAGTGCTTTGAACATAAAGGCATCTCAGAGTAAGTTATTTGAGTTAAAAGATTCATGGGCACACAACTCATTATCATAGAAGTGAGTGTGGAAACAACTGCCTAAGTAACCATCAAGTATGCCTGGGCCACTTTCTGGGACAAAGGGAAGGAGGGAGTTTCACCTTAACAGATCAGGCAGCCTTCTGCAAGCACACAGCTCTTTCCTACAAGCTGCACAGCCTTCTAACTCTAAAAGCTGACATGGAAGATACAAGCAGCAAGTCCTTTGTATAAAACTCCGACATTTAATCTGCCACTAAGCAGCTTGCTATTTTATCTTAGCCAATCTAAAACAAGTGAAAAGAGTGCTGGAAGGGACCTGAGGAAGCCCTTCATTCCAAGGCCTCCATCCCCATTCAGCACACATACTGGGTGTCAGTCTGTTACAACAGATATAACAGGTTAATGACACTTGCTCTTTGGTTTTCAGTGACACATTTGTCTTCTGCACCACTGCACTGTCTGAGCGTTTCTATCATGTCTGATTCAATTATCCATCAATTTATACCCATTATTTCTCATATTTAGTTTTCAGAGCAGGTAAGGCAGATAATTCTCTTTCCTATAATAGCTCTTTTACTTACCCATATGGCTCTTTGGCTTAAAACCAGAATACTAAAAGGCGGCCAAGTTAGTAGATTTTCTGCTTCTGTCCTTTCTCTTCATATTTAACTACGTGCTTCTCACCTGGGTTGGCAACCTAGACTCTCTAAGTGGCAAAGCAGTCTCATTTCAAGTCTTATACACTCCATTTGGATGTTTGCCTTTTCACAACAGCATGACACTGAGTCGCATTTGTCTGGTGTTCAGCTTCAACCACCAGTTCCTTTTCCACCCAGACAGTTCTTCCCCTCCATTTTCCACTTCTGCTGTTAGTCAGTGCTGCCTTCACACAATGCATTCCCCTCCTGCACCATACCATTGTGTTTCCTGCACCACACTATTTCAGGCTATCAACAGCCTTGGAAAGTCTCAGCTTGCTCTTCAGTGTACACGGAATCACTCCCAACTTCATGCTTTCTAAAGGTTTAATAAACAAATTCAAGAAGTCCGGCTCCATTCAGGAATGCGCTTTCAGGGTCGTATTAATTAAAAGTAAAAAACAAAATTAGGTGAAATTAAATAAGAGTACAAATGTCCCATCAGAACATTTAAGCTTTTGACAGATCTTTAGGCCACACATTTTTGGAGATGCTAGACCACATCTGACCAATTCAAATGGAGACAAACAGGCATTTTCAGTAACAACAATTTTAGTAAGAATACCTAATGGGGATTAGATAATATTTATCCAATCAGATATTTCTGCATCTGCCTGCTTTGTCCTGCTATATATTTTAAGGTCTCTATGATTTGTTGCAACAGATGTAGCCTAATGCAAAGCACAATACGAAACTCAAAGCCAATACTGCAGAGAGAGTTCCCATCTCAGTAATTTGCCTCCAGTTCACTGCAGAAAATAAGGCATTTAAGTCTCTCATGGAACACAATTAATATGGGGGGCCTCCACAAGGACCAGCTAACTCCTAACTTTGCACAATGCTCTGCCCACCAAACCCCCCCCAGGTTTATTTCATACACAAGACACAAACACTGAAGGTAATCTGAACCAAAAGAGCTTGCAGAGCACCCATGAATCAGAGGAAATGACAAGTCAGCACTATCTCCCAGCTGCTCTGTGGCAGCAGCCAGGCTCTCCATGGCTGACAGCAGGGCTGGCTACCAACAGCCTGAGCTGTAGGAACAGGGTACAGAGAATCCACAGCCACCAGGAAGTGGGCTGGAAGAATGGTTCAGCTGAGCACTGACAAATTTCTTCTGAGTGTTTTTTTTGTAGAAGAGCCATTACAGAAAGGCATGGCTGTTGCCAAGGAGTTTGTTTCAAGGAGCTGCTGCCAGTGCTCCAGGGTCACCACCATGCCTGACTGGCCTTGCCTGGCCCAGTGCTCCATGACAGCTCCCCAGGGAGCTGCTGGGCCAGGCTCCAGCTTGGCACAGCCCTGCCCTGGGCCCCCCTGCACACCCACACCCTGAGCCAGCCTCAGCTGCCACCCCAGGGCCTGGGGCTGCCTCGGTGCCCTCGGCTGCAGCTGTCCTGGCTGGGGGGGCAGGATGGCCCTGGCTGTGACAGACTCCAGGGACACAATGGCAGGGGGCTGCTGTAGAGGTTGGACAATCTCTTAGACCATCTCTGATGCCAGTTTAAGTGTGAGTCATTACCCTGTAGTACAGAAGCAGATGAAGAAAGGCCTTTTTTGAGAGGTCATTCTTTATTCATCAACTACAACCTCATCAAGTGGAAAGACCAAGATGTCATCTACTCTGAAACCCATCACTCTTTTCCCAAGGGGCAAGGTTTGTGATACACTTGAAGACACATCCTTAAAACAAAAAAACCTGAAACTTGCAACAATGTTAGCACCATGAAAATAGCTACAGGTCACTCAAATGCAGTCCAAATCTTAGAGCTTTATTTCTTTTAATTTCAGAGTCACTGACGAGAGGGAACTAATGCAGATCTTCAAGTATAAACCTACAAACATTGTATTTGTCTTCATCTCAAAACAACCACTAACTACATAAAAGGACAAGATTATGAGTAAGGAATAACTACAATGGGCAAAAAATTAGAAAGTCTTCAGTTTAAAGAGGTCTTCTCATCTAGTGATCCTTTTCAAAAATACAGTCCAGAAGCCCTTTGAAAGGCTAAATAAGAAGTTATAACCACATATGTATTTATATCCACAATGCAACATATCCAGCGAGAGCATCTCACATTTTTCGAGATTATCCTTGGAATCCCCTGCCCCAAAACAAAGGTGGTTCATTTTCAGGTGGCTGCTGCAGCACAAGGTTTATGAACCACCACCCTGCCCTCTGGGAAGGGCTGACCACCTCTTCCCCAGGGAGGAGGTGGAGTCATCATCCAGTAAGTGTTCAAAACACCGATGAATATGGCACTTGAGAATATGGTTTAGTCAGGAACATTGTGGTGGTGCTGGGTTGAGAGCTGGACTTGATGATTTTAAAGGTTTTTTCCAACCTTAATGATTCTGTGATTCCAAACATGTAAGTGCACATGTGTGAGTTTCAATACTTCCAAGTATTCCTGGGCATGAACTGACAAGACTACGATTGTCCAAGCCCTCTGTCAGTAGGGTGGATACAGCAGCAGACAGCACCATGGCATCAATGAGAAGAGCCACATGCCCACAGCTGACCCCTAGCATTGCACAACTACAGGTGCTCCCTAGCAGAAGTTAACCACCATCTATCTACCTTTCCAAAAAATGCAGAGATGACGACATGCACTGGATAGTCACATTTTCCACAACAGTGAATTTTGTAAGTAACTTTTAAAAAAAATATATTCTCATTTTTCGCTTGAATTTAATCTTTCATACACACCCACCTCCCTGCCATATGTAATCAGAAATGAATCACAGTTATAACAGCAGTGGCTTTAAGTCTTTTTCTGCTATTTCTTCACTAGAAATAACACCTTCATTTGTGCCCACCGAGGGGCTCGCGGTACCTTTTATGTCAGTCCAATAACCTGCCTGTCCAACACACAGCTAATTGCCCCCATCCATACAGACACATACACAATATTCTTCTGTGTATCCCTCTCCAACACGATTTTGGCATCCTTACAGTGTGCCTCATTGACTACACTACAGCTTGCCCAGTTTGCAGCTGCATAGTTACAGCTTTGTATTGCTTGCTGAATAGAAGTTGCTTGGTTTTGTTCTTTGTCCTTAACACCACGTATGGTTTGTCAATACAGGTCATGTGAATCCCTCATGTTATCCAAGAAAGCAGAATCAAAAGCATGTTTTCTATCATGTTACATGAATACCAGTTGTTTTCACAGAAAATAAGGACATAGTCCAAGAGTAATTTGCACAGACAAAATCAGTTGTGGAGCCTTCCAAGCCTATTTTCCTGCAGTCTGTCAATCAAGGTACTCTGGCTTAATTTTGAAATAACCTACTCACATATGAGTTCATCCATTTTCACACAGAGCCAGTGACTGGTTAACATCCTGTTCTTTAAAGAATATGAAGGGGGAGCTTGGATAAGCTCCTAGAAACTGTGTCTTGCTACAAGGAACTGAGATGTCAAATGACAGTATCCTCATGCATTTGTCTTAGCCATGCATTCCGTTTGAGTCCATCTCCTCTGTTTTCTAATAACATGCCCAATTTTTGGCAGTACTTGAAAGAATGAGGTATTTCAGTGGTTATAATCCACTGACCTCTAGTCAGGACATGTAACTGTATCCATTATTACCTTCCCTTTTAGAAAGATCTTGCATTTTCAAACTGCTATATTCATCTACTCCAAAATTTTTGAAGCTTCAGCACAGGAAGGAAGCAAAACTCTTATATGAACATGAACATGTAAGAGACATTTCCATTTTCATTTAAGTCTATGGCATCCAGGACAACTTCCTGTGACCTAGCAGTCAATACAAAGCTTGCGAGTCTACTCCACCATTGGCATCCTCATGAGACTGAGCAGAGAGGCTGACTTTAAGGTATACAGACAAGGAAACTGTTTGCTGTACTGTTTCTCAAGTGTTGACTAAAGGACATGAGTAGTTGTAGGAATTGATCTACTTTAAATGACCCCATCAACAGCTACAAGGAGAAAAGATTCCTTTTATGCAGTTACCTATCTAGGAGCAAATATGCTTTTGCTCTGTAAAAGGCTAGACAAGTATCTATGGAGAAGACCTTAATCTGCAGTGCTTTTAGACTTTCATGTCTCAAGAACTGACCAAAACAGGTTCTCTTTTAAAAAGCAGAGAAGAAAAACAGTGTTGGATTTTTCCTGTAAAGTTTATCTAAATACCAGGTTATTCCTCAAATGCACGTTTAAGGCAGAGATATGGGCAAAAGAGGCAAGGGAACACAGATAGCTAAGCTGCACTAAATTTTTTAATCAATAAGACTGTCATATGCACTTGGTTCTCTTCAGTGACGATGGAAGCAGGAAAATGTGCTCTAAAGCCATTAAAACCTCCTGAAAAGCACATCTAGATTTCGTAAGATGTATGAGATATTAAGCCTTTGCACAATTTACTTATTTAGCAAAATTCCAAGACTTTAAGTCATCCTATAAAGGCTTTGCAAAGTAGCAAAATAAATACATCTTTGAAATGTATGTATCATATCTTCCTGAAAGTGTTATGATACTGTCATTATAAGTAACTTCCACATAGAATGCAAGAATAGATTATATAAATAGGCATTTTTTTCCTCATTATTTTCCATGGTTATGCAATGGAAATTTATGTCTCTGATGAAATAAATAAGAACAAATCATATCAGCATCACTTTATCCACTTACAGTCAGAGAATTGAGGCCACATATTTCTGAAGCAGAATCTGACATAAGTGACTAAGTAGCTTTCATACTTTTCTTACTCTAGAACCTTTAAATATTGACATCAATACAGTAAAACTAAAGCCTTGAGATTCTATTCAGGACTTGAACCAAGGGCTCCTGGACTGTTAGGTGGCAGCATGTATATGGCCCTCTTTTATGGCCCAGCCTGACCCAAGAGCTCTTCCTCCAGGCTACTTGCTGCTGGAATGCTGCCTCCCCATCTGATTGTCCACACTCTTGGGAACAGAAAATACTAAAAACTACTTTTAATATTTAGTTAAACTTCTTCAAGGTGACAAGATTGCTAAACATGGTCTTAGCAGCCTCTTCCTATGCATTCTGTTACACAGCAGCATGTTCTTCAAAGCTGGCAACTCATGGCACATTAGGTGTCAGAGAAACACTCTAGAAATTCATAAAACCTATTTTCACTGTCTAAATGCAATTTGATGAGGATCTGCTATGCTCTTTCAGTAAGGAATATTCTTCTTATTTTTTCCTTAGGTCTAGGCTTTAGAACAGGGTTTGGAGGGCATAGAAAATGAAGGAAGCAGTAGCACTAATTGTCTGTATCTTTGAGGACTTCATCATTAACATTAGCTTAGATTTCCCGGATATTGCTGCCACCCTATAACATAATTATAACACAGCATCCTAACAGTAAGAAGTAAGTAAAGAGGAAGAAGTGCTCTTAATCCAAGGTCAAATTTTCTAGTCGCTGAACTTCATGGATTATAGGATGCATTGGATCCCAGAAAGAAAACGCCAGCTACCCCAAATCAGGAACATTAAGCTGCAGCAATACCAGGATATTTGCACCTCCAAAGACTCCCAAAGAACCAAGAGCAGAAGCAGTAGTGCCTCTATGTATTACAGAACAGTTCCTGGCCAGTTTACTGAGCTAACAAGGGACAGCACCACTCAGAGCCACCCCACTCCTAAAGGAAAGGAAGAGCACAATTAACCCTGAGGCAGGTGAGACCAGAAATGAAGGGCTTATATTGAGTTACTGGCACATACTGGTTTGTAAGAGTAGTTGCTTGCTCGCTCTCCCTTTCAATTATGCTTTCCCTATCCTAGCAGCAATCTGTTCTCTTATTCTTTCTGCACTCTACAACTAGGTCAATAAGCTTGGATCCAGGATTTGATCATGGATGACACCATCTTTTTAAACACACATGCTGACCTACCCATGGACTTGCTGTAGCTAGGTGCTCTTTGGGAAGGAAAAGCATTTCAGCAACTGCCCCAAGACCTCCTATCCAATACTCATATCCCAGTACCTCAAAACTTGTATTACTGCCTTGATAGTTGTGACAAACACTTGTTTCTTCAACCTGGTTTCATTAGAACTACACAGTGCCACAAGTTACCAGTTTAAAAATCAGGGTATCAAATCATATGGTTGGGAATTTTCTCAGCCTCTAAAAGAGTGATTTGCAAAAAGTTTAACAGGAAATAACACAAAGTGCCAGCAGGCCATCTGTTCTTACCTCTCTGTTAAAGTTAACAGCTATTTTGGATTTCAACAAAGGAAGTCAGCTAAAGCTATTAATATTGGGTTTGGGGTTTTTTCCCCGCCAGGGAATCTAAGCACCCACTATTTTTATTAAATGGAACAGGAACAACAGGAACTGAAGATCCCTGAAGAAGAGGCAGAAAACAAAAAATCTGATACACAAACAGCACTGTGTAGCACAGCAATGCCAGTCACTTACCTCCTCGCATGTAAGTCAAGTCAGACCTTTCCCCAGTCTGTCAGAACCTGCCACACAAGCAAGGCAGCATCACTGCACATATGTGCAGAGACTGACTGCAGACCGGGGACATACTCAACCATCTAGCACACTGCCAGCAGCCCCAGCACACCTGGGTCTTGAGTGCATTTCTGGGATGAAGTATCAGTCAGTCTGTGCTCAAGATTAATTCTAGGGATGGATACAATGCTTTTTAAAGACGTAAGTTTCATATTGAGGCTGGGAAGGGAAAGGCAGTAGTCAGTAATTTATTCAAAAGAAAAAGGGGAAGCGACAGTATTTTCTACTTGTAGTTAAAAAGACCACAAGCTTTATAAGTGGCTCTTTATTTTTTCTCTTGGGAGCTTTAGCTCACTCATTAACTAACTCAAACCTTTTCCTCCTCCATACACTCCCTTTCCTGAAGGGGCAGTCTCCCAAACCAAACGGCTTGACACTGGGTTTGACCCTAGTCTGATTTAAGAATTTATCTCCAGCATCAATGAGATGGAGACATTTGTCTCCTGGCATCAGATGATGTCAAGTACTTGCCCCTAGCAAACCTTGTGATTTTGACCAAAAGGCCATGTTCTGAAGTTTTGGGGCCAACCAAAGGTAATTTTTCTTTCAGTCTCATGTAAACCTATTCCTTTTAATCTCAGAACCTAAAAAGGATTTTACATCCAACACATTTGAACTAAGAATATAGTTTCCTTGGTACTCTATCTAACCTTGTATTTCTTGCTTGTACTCCATAAGGGGCTGAAAGACATGTTGTCACTGTAAGGCACCTCAGTGGAGATCTTTTCCTCAACAGGTATAGATACAAACTTTTGTGTCAGAACGGTGTCCAAAGAAGCAACAATGGTGCCATGGTGCCAGCACAAGCACATTTAGCATGATTCCAGTGATGGTATCTGCGAGGCCTAAAGCCAGTCAATGTACAAACTAGATTTATAAGAGCTCATTTATATACAATGCAGTATATAAATAAATAAAAGTAGTTAGGAATGGCCTTTGTCTCAGTAGTCAAAAAGAAAAATATCACAGATGGTACATGTTTCCCACATATCACATCATGACACTACCTGAACTTCTGCCAAACCAAATCACCATTCTATGAAGAACACGCAGCCGTCTATCATCATCATCACAATCAACGGAACTAAAGGGCAGAAGTAACCTCTTCTGCATCTCTTGTGGGAAGAAATATTCACAGCAATATCCACACACGTTCCTCAAGAGACATCTGCATTGTTCCTGTCAAATACAAATCTGACTCCTTTATTTCAAAGGAAATATGAATTCCTGAATTAAAAGGTCAATAACTCAACTCCTTTCCAAACCAGTATTAAAGCACTAATCCCAGTTCTGTCTATGTTAAAAAGGATATTACTATAGAGCAATGATACGGAGTAATAAACCATCGAAGGCAGAGACATTAAATTATAATCAATGCTGAAATATCATCACATCATGAAGCTTATAGTCTAGAACATCATCTTAGATATGCTTATTAATAAGAACCTTAAATAGAGCACTTTACAGGAGTTCTCTGCAGACCTCAGGAGTTCTTTACAGAGGCACAGTAATTTTTAAAAACAGTGATTTTTAAACATTTTACAAGGTTCAGCTATTTATAGAGGCAAACACAGCTCCTATTTGCGTGTTGGTTCAGTTGTGCTTCTGACATTCTCTGGGCTCAGTTACTGGCTCCACCTTCCTGCCCAACCATCCAAAGCTGTTTCTTCAGAGGGGTTCCTGCCTGCCCCACCACACTACACTGAGTGCAGCAGCACTCTTTGGCATTTACTTTCACCAGCCAAATGAAGGAATTAAGCACTACCAGAAAAAAAGCAAAGACAAGCAACCTTAGGACAGGCAAACTGTCAACTCAACTGACAGAAATCATCCTATGCTATTCTGAGACGCACAAGTTGAATTTCATATCTCCTCTTTTCATAACCATTAATCTGCTTTTACAGTGCTTGCTGCTCTGCTACACAGTCAACTTGGCTGTCGAGGCCTGCAGATATTATATGTTCTAATGGCTCCCTAGGCAAACCAGCAGTGTAACTTGCCACACAAGCCACTCCACGGAAATCTCCATGCTTTGCACTGCTGCTGTAGGTCGCGCTGTGTCATTTCACCACTCTCTTGGTATTCGCTCTGACCAAAAGCCACGCAAGGAGGGTCAAGTTTAGGGCCGGCCGCACAGGAAACCTTGCGGCCAGGGGGATTCCCAGTCCCAATCCCAAAGCCCTAGTGCACAGCGCAGGGCAGGTGACCCGCAGTGCCCTGACCAGCGGCTTTCCCCACCTGTGAGCGGGGACGAGGAGCCAGCAGCACACCGGAGCGGAGCGGAGCCACGGCGGGGCCTGGACACCCACCCTGCTCGGGGCAGCGCCTGTCCTCACTCACTCCGCGGGGAATGCATGCTGCGCTGCCGGCGCTCGGGGCACCGCCGCGGCCCCGCCAGGGAGGAGAAGCCTCTGACTAAGCACACGCGGCCTCCCCTCGCCCTCCCGCTCACCGCCTCGGCCGGGCTCTCCAGCACCG
>VYXF01001326.1:235476-267456 GCA_013397295.1 Polioptila caerulea
TCTCTAAGCCAAGCCAAGCGCCGGTCCAGTTTCCGGGCCTCGCACCATGCCTGGCCCTCAGTCCTGGCCTCCATCCCGGCCTCCGGTCCTAGCCCCCCGTCCTATCCCGGCCCCCGATCCCGGCCGGAGCTGTTCGCCGCCGCGGTGCTGGAGCGGCGCAGGACAGAGGAAGGAGAGCTGGCCTCGGTGCCTGCGGGTCCCTCAGCAGCGCCCGCCGTGCGGGGAGAGGGTGGGGGGCCCCCGCGGGCTGGAAGGAGAAAGGGACCGAGGTGTTAACCTGCTGGCTCCGAGCCGGGGCCACACTGCTCGTCGTGCGGGAAGGACAGCGTGAGCAATGGGGGCCCTCGGGTCGCTGCCCCAAAGGAGGACACAGAGCTCCAGCGCCCGGGCAGCCCTTGAAGGAAAGTGGGGAAGGTGCTGGAGCACAGGGACACCTGGCGCCTGGCAGGCCCTGGCACCCGGCTTGGGCTCCGTGGAGGCTTTGGGGGACACACACATGCCTGTCTGGCTCTCTGCAAGCTGTGGGGCTCAGCGCCTCCAGTGCATGCCTTGGTGTCTCAGAGTGAAGTAACCATTCCTCCAAAATCGCCACCTATTTAAAAACAATATCAGGGCACAAGAAAAACGAGGGAAGTGAAAACACCCGTGACCTGACTGGGTTAAATATGTTAAATATGATTCAGAAGTATCCCTGGAGTAATCTAAGGATTTCATACCGCAGCTGATGCCCCTGGTTGTGCAGCAGTCAGAATGGTCTCTCTGATGTTACAAGAATGTTTGAAATCTGTGATCAAGGTTTTTTATTTGCTATTGAGCATCCCACTGTGCTGGTTACTGTACAAACACTTATTAGGACGACAGTCCTTCCCTCTCTTGTCAACAGCAATAGCAGCTATGGAGCCTACCCTTTCACAGTGCTGATTACAAAATAAACAGTAAAGGCGTTCTGGGGGGGGGAGAAGTGGTGCAGCATATTGTTTGTAATTCTTGATGCAAACTTTTAGTGTAGATTGGTCTGAAGATGCATTAGTGCTACAGATTTAAGAAATTTTATAATTTATTGAATGTTTCTTTGAAAAAGGAAGATTAATGACCTTCTGATGATTCTCAAGGACTCTAGCCCAGCATGGAAAATTATAAAAGCTGGACTATGTAGGTATTTAAAAGACCAACCTTATGTTCTATTCAGATATTTTTTAATTGCAATGGCTTCATTAAAACTTTAAAGTTTATATAATGTATACGGGAAAATCCAGAGAAAATAATCCATCTTCTGCATCCTTAAGTAAACAAGAAAGCCTAGTGTATTTTGAGGTATGAGATTTAAGTTGCATTTCTACTTTGAAAAACATCAAAACTGTCTTATTGATTATATTAAAAAAATAATTTGTAAGTTTATATACAAATGTGATTTTTTTAACTGCAAGCTCAGCCAACTTAGCGTGTGAGTTGAGCATTGCACTGTCTTAATTTCATCTCACTGGTCATCAGAAATCATAAGCTCTGTAGGCCAAGCTATCCTTTTAATTGATCCATGCTGCCCTGTGTCTTCAGAATACTGTGCTGGGAAGGCATGATTGGATATGCAGAACCTTTGTTTCTGGTAATGATGAGTGACCAGCTTGAACCTCATTCATCCTCTTTGCTAGGTTGGCATGTAGAAAGCCACAGACTCTTCTTCACAAATGCTGTCTGTTTTGTAGCTGTTCTCATGAAACAAAAAAAATAGGAATGGCCTTTGTTGACCTTCTCACACAATAGTTTTTAAGACCCAAAAAAAGCCACTTTAAATATGTTGACAGATTCTTTGTAGTAGGGACATCGAAATAAACTCCTGATTTTTACAAGGATGGAGGTGTCCATCCCCGTGATGTAGAATTCACCTCGGCATCCAGGTTCTATGGAAGTGTCCATGGACACTCAAATGTCTTCAAATTTATGGATTCTTTTCTGTGAAACACGACAGCTGGAAGGACTGCTCCAAAGCCCAGGACAGAAAGAGAAGGTTTTTCCGAATGGGCTCCCAGTAAAAGAACTGATGGGAACAGTCTGGAGACTGAAGAAACCCACGTAGCCCTCTCTGGCTGCTGGTTGAAGCAAAGCCAATGTCTCCCAACTCGTGTGTGCTTTGTGCCAAAAACAGGCTCCCATCCCAGCTGGCTGATGCCCGCTGCCAGAACCTTCCCACCTAATGCCCAACACTTCAGTTCTCATTTTTTTAAGAGAGTGATGGACACAAGAGCTCTGGGAGGAGACCACTGCTTTGATGCAGAGAGGTGGGACTGATCCTTTCATCTACCAATCCAACATGACATTTTCATGATGGAGTCTGCTGCCATGCACACACATGCAGTTTTTGTTGATGGAAATTTCCCCTCTTTCAGCATAGTCTATACAATGACAAGTCCCCCTTCAGCCTGTCCCACAAGCAGAGAAACCACTTTAGTCTCTCGTGCATGCATGGGAAGATTACTTTCCTGAGGCAGGACTATAGAGGCTCCCCCACAGGGCTGCATGCCTAAAGTTTTTGGCTTGCCTTATGGTCCAAGGCTTAGCTTTTAGCATCTACCCCTATGACCGTCCACAGAAGGTGCTGATTGGATTACTGTAACCCAGAATGAGTATTCTGGATTGTGAAAATTGCCATGTATGACATGCTAGTAGTCATTTGATGGCAAATGATTGCAGAGGCACAGAGATATGAGGGATGGTTCTAAAAATGGTTATGTAAGTCCACTGGGTTTTTTATGAACAGTCAAGAAATCCATCACCAGGGGTGGTTTGCAGTTGAAAGATCTAATTATATAAACCTGATGGAACCTTATAAACAGCTGTGTTTTCTCCTTAATCACTTAAACTTGTGTTTAGCTGCTAGAAAACACTACTAAAGTAAATGGACTTTTGTAGCCATGGCAACCTGTGGATCCACTTTTAATTTGTCTACAGAGAAAATGTTTGGTCTTTTTTTCCTTGGAGTTTTCTGGTTTTATTGCAACAGCAAAGATGCCTTCTGTACACTCCTTCTGACCCTGATAATCTTCATGGTTAAGACTATGATAGTGGGAAATCTTGTGTTTCTCAGTTCTCAGTAACTTATTTTTCATAGTTAGCTCTTTGAGGAAGGGTCTTGTGCCATCTTCCACCATATTTACACTGTCAAACCTTGGCCTAGATCCAACAGAACATTGACATTTCTGTCCCCTACCTAAGCTTCCTCACTTCCTATTGATTTCAGAATTTGTAGACCCAAGCCTTGTGTGTGCCTGGTCCTTTCATAGCACAGATACACTGAGATGGAAAAATATTTAGTCAGATTACAAAATTATTCTTTGCTTATCCCTTGTTCTGAAAGTGCAGCCTGGAATCTGAATGTCAAACTCTTTTCCATTTCAACATTCCACTAAAAGGAGCCTGTAGAGTCAGAGTCGAGTTGCTTACCCAGGGTGAGGCCAATAGGCTTCAGTTCCCTTTTCCATTGTTGCAGGACCTCAGAGGAAGAGGAAAAACTTGGGGAAAAAAGCTTCATTAAGACCAAAAACAATAATGAATTGGAGCCAGCGGACTGTTTCCTCCCAAGCCCCTAAAAAGAGTGTAGGGAGGGATTATCCCATCCCTGGTGGAGATCATGGATCAGGTTGGTTCTCAAACACATCACTATTTGGTGTCCCTACTTTGCAGGGAAGAAATCTCTGTGACCACAGCCAGTCCTGTTACAGTGCTCTGCACACCCGGCCACAAAGGCTTCTGTTACATGTCTTGCTGCATGGCACAGGGAAAAGCAGCTCAGTAGGGATTGATCTGCCACTGTCCTGCCCTGCCTAATACACTGCTCCATGCAGGTTGTTGTGGAGCTCTTTCTCATCCACCCTGCAACCCTCCTGTTGGAAGTAATACTGATAATACGTGTGGGTTGTTTTTTTTTCTTATAAATTCATCAAGTATTTACAGCACATGTCATGTTGAATACAATAAAAATGCTTGTCTAGGTATTTCTTTTTTGCTTTCTCTTTTCCAACTGATTTGTATTGTTTGAACCATTTATTTCTTGGATTGATGATTAACATTTCCCAAGTATGATGTTGACCCAAAACTCAAGGAAAAAAGCTAGCTGCTGCTTTCACTTGAGAGAAATGGAACAAATATGGGGTTTTTTCTTATAGTATGAGAGGGACAGATGGTTTTTGACTCTTCCAATACTGAATCAAAAGTGCACTGAAATTTAAAATTTAGGAGAGGAATTTCAGTGCTTCAGTGATGAGCAATTTTGATTTCCAGATTAAGAGCCTTTGGAAACCACATTTTTGTGCATGCCAGTTCACTTTTAGCAAAAGCTGTATTATGAGCAAGACTCACCTAAGCTCTAAAGGGAAAGATAAGGTATGTTGCTCATGCATGCATGAAAAATCAGCTGTTTAATCAATAATTTATGGAGGGTCCATAGGGTGTTCTGCAATGGTCTGCAAAAACCCTTCCTTCCTCTCTGGTGAGGGTGTGAAGCAGAAGCTGTGCTGTGGGCCAGAAGCACAGAGCAGTGCTGTCACTCAAAAATCAGAGTGCTGTAGGGCTGCACTTGCTTTTCCATTGAAAACCATGCAGCTCTGAAATGTACTTTTGGAACCACTGACCCCACGCATGCATTTCACAGCAAGACCTGAGGCAGTGAGGCAGAGCCTCAGGGGAGCACTGTGAAAGGCTGCAGTCCTTAAGCCAATGCTCTACAACAGCCAGTGCCCCTGCAGTGGAGATCAGGTTTAACTTTTGATCAACATGGGAGCTGAACCTAGAAAGTCCCTGGGACTGGTAGTGTGGAACCATCTGGAGGCTCTTTGTTTAGCTAGTTAATTCTATTAAAGCACACTACAGGATTATGAAGTTTGTAGGTCTTGATGCCCAAAGTTAGTGGTAGGAACTTAGATCCTTGTGACCTACAACTCTCAGTCAGGTCTGTGAGAACACTCCTTGTCATGCAAATCACACATACAAACCTACCTGAACTTCTACCATCTACCTGTTTGCAAATTGCAGACCTTGTTTGCTGCAAATTAAAATTTCAGATCCTATCCTGTATTTGTCCATTAGCTCGGTAAAAACATAACAGGATTTTCAGGGAAAGCCATGTTGTGGAAACGCATGAAGGAAGTGACTAGAGAATGGGATCCCAGCCAGGCTGGTTCCTAGTTTGCTGTCTTGCACAGTATTTGCTTTGCCATGACCATCCTTGCTTTATCACCACTGGTCTGCGCATTCCCAAGTTTGCTTTCTCGAGATTTTTCTTGAAGGATGCCTCAGCTGCCAAGTCAGGTGCCTGCCTGAGTGCATGGGTACAGCCATATTCTGTCTATTTCCTCCACAGATTACACTGTCATCTGCATGGCAGCTCAACATGAAGGGTTCTTCAGCTGCAGAATGTGCTCATTCTTTCTGAGTATCAGCTTGTTAATTTACCTTTCCAACACAGAAGTGGTAAAATCGTTAAATAACGCAAACATTAATCTTCTATAATAAATATTTAATAATATATGATTAATTTATAATTACCATATGCATATTATTATTATTATTATTAAACCTTTAATGTTTAGAATAATAATATAAAAAAATTAGGATACGATGCTATTGGAAAGAGACCCCAAATATACACAAACATTATGAAAGCCTCTTCTCGCAGACAGAAAACATAACCCATGAGTAGGTTGATGAGCAATAGTGCCCAAAACCAGTTCCTTGGGTTATCACCTACCATCACTTTCTTTTTCTATGGGGAAATGCATAGCATGTTTTTCTAAAATGCCCTTTAAAGCCACCAGGAAATACAGTACCCCATCTGGCAGTTGCCAAGATGCATTGATTAGCATTATTTAAACAGGCTCCAACCCATCAATAACCTGTGCTAAACCTTCTCATAAGAGATTGTTTCTTTCCTTATTTTTTTCTAGTAATTTGTCAGACAATTTTAATCCTATTGAAATAGGTATTCCTTGCAAAGCAGTACAGGTTAGCAAAGTGAGCTGAGACTCAGGTTCTGCTGCATTTCATCACACACCAAACAGATTCATTTACGTTTTGGTTGAAAGCAGCCCCCTTCATCACATTTTTTATGGGATTCAATTTCCTTCCAGAGGGGAAAAAAAAAAGGCTAAAAAGTCAAAATATCTTCTCTATAGGATTATTTGAATCACTTAAGGATCTGACATGGAATCTCATCTTCCCACAAAAAGAGAGTAATTTTAGTCATAGACTGTGGCAGATGTCTGTTAGTCACCATTAAATTAGGAGAGTTTACCCACTCTGTTCAATCAGTGCAAACATGAAATAGATCAGGTCTCAATTAGCTGTAGCAAAAGACGTCTTTCAGAAATTGAACTTTGATCATAAAAGGGAGCAATACTGAAAATGTGTGAGAGAGAAGGGAAGAAGAGTGACAGACTATTTTCATTAACAAAAATAATTGTTAATCTCAAAAATACCTTCTGTTTGACATCTGCCCCCCCCATGGGAGATAATTTCTTTTTCCAAGCAAAGGTTGAATGTTCAGCCATCTCAAGATAAGTGGGTTTTGCTCTTGAGGGTAATTGAACAGCTGCAGCAGTGAATGAAATGTAAAAACTCTTCCCAGCTCTCAGGATTTGGCCCATCAGGTGGTCCTTTCAGGGCATGGAACTGGCTGCTGGCTCAGCACACTTGGAATTTCTATTCTGAGATGCAACACTGAAAGCTTCCAATTCCAGAGACTGAGGTCTCTAAATAGCTTGTAATATTGTTAGAAATAGGATATTTAAAAGACATCTGGAAAAAATGTTTGTGATTTTCTGTCAGAAATGGCTTTATTTGCATGCCAGTTTTTCTCCAAATATGCAGTCAGGATTCAAAAGAGGAACATTTCCAAAGAGTGTTGTCAAGAGGAAAATCAGATTTTTTGGTACTGCAAGATGGAGAAAATAATTAATTGAAATGCATTTTTAGAAGTTCCCTCTAAGTAACACAGAAAATAATTTTACAAAAACAAAAAGAAATAATACAAATTGGTTTTTATGTCAGATTTGCATTCTCCCTTTGTTGTTCGTGTAGCTTAGATAGTTCAGTTAATGACTGTTACTTTCACTCAGATGGGCATGCCCTGACAAACTCCCTTATTCTTCACCGTTCAGTGACCTTGTTGTGTGTTGTGTTGATTATATTTCAAAAGAAGCTTAACATTTTATTTAAAAAGCCTGTTCCATTGACTCAAGAAAATGTGATGTAATCCTATTCTGAGCCCTTTTGGGTTTTTTTTTCAGGGAGATGATGTGGTCTGAGGGGCTTAAAGCAGTGCTGGTGACCAGATGCAGCAACCTCCAGCCAGAAGGTTGCACTTCCATGTGTGCCGTGCCATTGCTACATGGTGGCTCACTGAATGGATCACCATTGCAGAGAGCTGCCAGAATGCCCCTGCTACAGCACTGTCTTCTTCCTGACAGTACCAGCCTAGAGGCTGAATCCAACCTATGAGCTGTAAAGCCACTGTTTCTTGCTGTGTCTCAGTTTATTGCAGCTCACTATCCCACGGTGGGGAGCTACGTCCTGCTCACTGAGGCTTCATGGCAGAGCAATCCTTTCTCAGACCTTGGAATGTCTCCTAGTGGCTTAGCTTGGAGAATGCTCTTCTTAAATCACCAGAGACTACTTGAAGAGATCAATTCTGTCTTTGTGCTTATTTTGTCACTGGTCAAACACTCAAGTTATACTTTGCCTAGAGATTTACCATGGGTTTTCCATCAGAGCATTGTTCAGCTATCAGAAATCTACAAAAATTGGGCAGAGCACATTGGCCTGGATTGGAATAGGCACCTTCTATGGCATCAGGGTATCAGCTTCCCCCATTGTCTGCTTTCTCCAAAAGGGGACAAAGAAAACACAACTTTTTTCTGTTCTTTTTTCTATATATGCAAAAAAAAAAATCCTGCTAGTTGAGCAAAGTTTTCCTAAGATTGTTTTTTTGGCAAAGCTACGTATGCTGAAAGCAGCAGAATGTTCATGGAAATTCAGCTATGACTATAAATCTGTCTGTGCTTCATGTGTCATGTCCTAGTCTGCTTAATTTCATGAAGTAGATGAAAAACCACAGTGGGTAAAGGGTTTACTAAATTTTGGAGAGACATTGATATTTGTCAGGTACTTAATCATTACTCTTTCAAAGCTAGTCTGTAACATGGAGTCTAGTATAACAGAAAGGGAAAGACTTCTGAATGCCAGCTGAGTTATTGAAGCTTAAGATAGATATTACACAAAATACTGCAGCTGCTTGATGTCAAACTGTTCATTTGTGCACTGCAGTGTCTGCTTAACTTTTCCTTACTTGGGCCACCTGTCTTTTCGAAGTGTTTTATGTGCAAGATAAGTCCCTGGAGGAGATTGCACAAACAACCTAAGGAAACCTGGTGTTATTATCCTGATTTATACAACAGCTTCATTTTCCTTCATCTTCTCCATTTTGCTCAACTGTTGTCCGGGAAATGTGCTGTCGTAGATGAGAGCTCCTTTTGCTGACTGTAGGCTGAGGACACACACTGGCTCCCTGCATTTCCTTTGCACACAGCCCTGAATTGGTTTGTCTCCCATTTGGCCCACCTGTCTCACGACCAGCAGAGGTTTTTGCTGCTGATTCAGCTAATTATAGGCTCATGGACTTCATCTTCCTTGTAAGGTTTCCCTTACAGGGTAGGATATTTGATTTTAGGAGTCTTTTCCCATTGTGCCTCACTCTTTCTCTTATGTTTTGTTGGGTATTTTTTAAATCCTCTTCCTCCTACCACGCTCAAAATATAGAAAAAAAAATCACAATTTAATATCACTCCCTGGTGTGTGTTTGTGGAGCAATAGGGATCAGGAACTGAGTGACTTAGATGACACAAAAGTATCTAGTAAGTCTTTGGATTTATAGTAATTACTCTTAAAAAAAATGTTGCATGGCTTGATTTCCCCTCTGGACATCCTTATTAGTGGATTGCTACAATTGCAGAGGGAACATTCTCTTTTGACTACAATTCCTTACTGGTTAAAGAGGGGAAATCACACTGCTCTGTTGACTCAGCTTTCCTTCTCAAGCTGTACTGCAATTACAGGCAGGGTCTGAATAGCCATTGAAACACCAAGAAATGTCCCTGAGTAACTCTGTACCTATCATTCCTGAGACTCCATTTTCCTATGTAACCCATGTTTCTAGAAAGAAGGCAAAATTCGGTTCATAATTTCTTCCCATCCCCAGTTACTCCTACCAGGCGTCTGACAACTGTCTTCTCCAGGAAAACTTCCCATCCACTTTTGCATCCTGGATGTCCTCAACTACTTCAGCACCTCCTAACAGGGTGATACCTCAGGAACACACTGAGTATTATACCTGTCTCCCAAAGACAATTAGTCTTAGCAGTACTTAAAGACTGGTATGTAAATTACATTACTCTGGAGCCTTGAACTTCTTAGTAAAGTAGGCATTTGCTCCAGGCAGCTGCAGTACAAGTCAAACCAATTTATTTAATGTAGATTAATAATTTGATACAATTATTTTCCAAGGACACTTACTAGGGTTATTTTTGAATGTTCAGTCATTTCATAGCCCCAAATATACTGTATGATGAAAGTAGCTGGATTTATGCTTTTAAACCATCTTTGTTTAATTTCAACTCCTTTTTTTCCAAGCAGAGACTCTACAAAGATGAGCAGAGGTCAAATCGTCAGCTGTTGTCTGTAACACTGTCCCCTTTCTTCTAGTTCAGCAAGCTCAAATCCCATAAATCCCCTTGATCTTGAAATACACAGAAGCACACTGAAATCTAAAAGAAAATCTTGAGCATTTAGCTGTCTTGGAAATGTACTTCCAAATATATATTCTGCACGATTTACATTTCATTTGTTAAACAAATGTGTTCAGTATTGGGCACCTTTTGTCTGGTGGTTTAGTAAAGAGACTTTGATTCCACTGGGAGAAAATAATGAGTAAAGACTAAATAGCTGACTATATGAATATATGCACTAGCTGAATATATGCACTTCTTTAGGAATAAGGGCATATATATGAATTTCTGCAATTGTGGAAAGGCATGGAATCACAGAATAGTTAGGGTTGGAAGGGAGCTCTGAGGATCATTCAGTCTTACCCCTCTGTCAAGGCAGGGTCCCCCTGAGCAGGTGACACAGGAACATATCCAGGTGGCTTTTGAGTATCTCCAGAGAGGGGGACTCCACAAGCTCCCTGGGCAGCCTGTTCCAATGCTCTGTTACCCTCAAGGTAAAGAAGTCCTTCCTCATGTTAAGCTGAAACTTCTTACGTTTTAGTTTATGGCCACTACTCCTCATCCTGTCCCAGAGCACCACCGAAATGTCTGGCACCAATGTACACATATATTAAGGAAAATCTGCCTACTTCTTCATCACATAAATGTATTTATAATTTGCCACATCAGTGAATGAGGATATGTGTTTGCAGCAGGTTCTGAGATCAATCAATAGGTTAGGACAGATAATCTGGGGCAGCAGCAGTGATTCATGAATATTCAGTCCTAATAGCCTTATCTGGCCATAAGATGTATACTGAGCATGTTGGGGAAGCCTCCATTTGTCAGTGCTCTTCTCTGCCTTGTGTGCAGAATGGGAAGCAGCGCAAAAATGCAGTCTTGCAGCCTTGATCCCATGAGACCCTGACAAGATCCACCTTATCTGTGCCCCTTTTTCCTTCACAAAGGCTCTGCCACACTCTTTCAGAAAGGCACTTCAGACTCGGCAGAGAGCCGGCTGCTGGCTGGATGAGCAGTTCCAGCAGTGACAGCCAGCTCAGAGTGGCTGGATGTACCCCCAACATGCTAATTAAGAGATCAGTGCTGCCACTGGATGATGGGTGTGTCAGGCTGCTTGACAGAGAGTGCCAGATGCCACACTCAGTTGCCACATGAATGTTCTGTCACCAGACAGATGTTGGGCCATATTTTTGTGCCTTCCATCAGAAGCATCCCTCTCTGGCATAAGCATGGAGCCTCCTTTCCATAAAAGCTCTTCTGGTCAGGATTTCAGATATCTGCATTGCTGTCATACCTTTTCTGCATTAACTCAGAAGCAAAACTCATTCCCTTGATCAATGCTGAAGGCAGAGTGCACCCATCCATCTCTTATTTCTTTCTCCTATTTTTGTTTTCATATTGATCTCTGCTACCACAAGAAAGTCTGCAAGACGCAGGCGTAATATTATGAAGCTGGTCCATGTAGCCACATTTCTTCATCCCTGGAGGCACTCTCAGCTGTGTGCAAATGCTAAGAAAGGATGAAATCTTAGGAAAACCAGTTGACGTTTCAGTTCAAGTTATGACATATGCACTAAAAGTGTAAATCTTATCATGATGTGTTTTCAGGACAAATCAATGCCCAGGAATTCCTGTGAAAGAGGTGAAGGACATGGGAAGATTACAGTAGGAATGGTGGCCTTCAGAAGGGGAAGAGGGAAAGAAAAGGAGTCCCAGCAAGAGGGAGATAAACAAAATAAGNATGAAAGAGGTGAAGGACATGGGAGGATTACAGTAGGAAAGAAAAGGAGTCCCAACAAGAGGGAGATAAACAAAATAAGGATGATAATCCATAGGAATTTTCACAAACAGATGTAGATATACCTTTCTGTCTAATGGCCATGGTAGGCTTTATTTCCAATCATTTTTCTGATTCCTTTTTGAGCAAACTTATACTTTCAGCTTTCTCAACACTCTTTGCAGCATGCTGTGGCAATGAATTCCACAATTCATTGGGGTTTTTTCATAATTCATAATTCACAAGAACAGCTTGTGAAGTATTTCCTTTTTTTTAACCTGTCACCTGGTCATTTCATTTGATGTCCCTCAGTTCTTGTACTGTGAGAAAAGTCCATAATTATTCCTCATTCATCTTCTCTGTGGTAATCATAAATTTTTACATTTGCGTATTTTTTAAATATTATTTTATTTAATTTTGTGTTTGTTCTAGTCTCACTATATCTTTTTAAACATTAATTAATCAAAGCTTCATGAAGTGTTCTAGGTGTGAGTGCATTGCAGACTTTGGCAAAGACTTATTGATGTTTCTCATTTCGACGCCTTTCTTACTAATTTTTTTGCCTTCAGCTTTTCTAGTCCATGGATGCTGAATAGTGTACTGTTGTTTTCTGGAATTAGTCAGAAAAATTATCAGTTTCCCTCTCATGGATAATAGTTGCTGATTACAGCAAAATGAGGTGGAGAACTTCAGAACTGAGTGCTTTAATCTCATGCAAAAAACAGAGACAAAAGTATGAAGAAAGGAAACAAGGGTGCAGACAATCCTGGGAAAATATGTAATAAGGACTTTTTCTTCCTCAGGACTTCAGAAAGAACAGGTAGCTGTATGAGAGGAAGCTACAGAGAACCAAGTTGCAGTGAGAGGTAAGAGGTGACCAGGATGGGGACCATACAACTTCTCTTTTCACACTTGGATAAAGTAGACATTATCAATGCGGAATAACAGCATTTGTTGTAATTCTTGATGAGGACAGAAAATAATCTAAATGCCACCACTGTAAAAATGGTGGCATTTCAGCCAAGACAGGAGGAGATGAAAAGGTGAGAGAAGAAATGATGAGCTATTCAGCACGCAACTACACCAGGGACCAGTTATCAGAAGGGGCCAGGTGCAGCCTAGGAAGATGGGGGAAGCAAGGGGAGAATGTCAGCAGCTGGTAGGATAAACAAGTTCCCTTTCTGTTATTTTTGAAACTGTGAAAAAATGAAAATAATTATTTCAAATAAAATTTTCTCTGTGTTTGTTGACAGCAAGGTTATTTACATGTAATATATGAATTTACAGCCATTGTTGCCGTAAGAGGCTTCCAGCAGTTCTGTCTCAAAATATTTCATGTAAAAATTCATATGCTCCAAACTATTAATTTTTCTTGCCCTTATGGAATTATGATGCACATGTTTGCTTTATGCAATCTGAATAGTTTAATCTTTTCAGACCCTTACAAGGAGATGACCATTGGTCAAAGAGGTATTTACGTTTCCCAGTTCACCCCCAGAATGTCTAAATTCACCTGGTTCAGCCTGATTAGTTTAGTAAAAATTGTTACTAGATAGAATGAAGGCTGGAAGGTTTCTCCCTCTAGTTATAAATCTTATTTTTCCTCATTTATTATTTTTAATTAAATAGTTGATTTGGTTTCAGTTGGTTACTCTTAGTTACTTTGCGATCTAAGGAAAACAATAGATCTTGAAAGCCTGAAGAAAAAGAAACAGTTTTATGGAAATAAATGTTTTTTGGTCTTTTTTTCCAGATACCTTTGCCTTAAAATAATTGTTTAGCATAATGTGGCAATTTCCAGAATGTTTAAGTCAGTGAATTACAAAAGAATATTTGGGAAATGTGATAAATGTACTCATTAGCAGACTTAAAAAGCATATTAGAGCAGACTTAGATGGGGAAGGGAGCCAGCACCAAAGAAAATAATAGCATCTTTGGAAACTGGTTTATTCTGTCCTCTTATATAAACAGGTCACAGTGGAAAGAAGCAGTTTCTTCCAAACAAAAGAAAATACCACACTGAAAAATGCAGAATTACAGCAAGCTTCCCCAGGGTTTGGAGAGCATCTGATTTGTCCCACTACAGTGGAGGTCTCGGCACAGAGATAATGAATGGCCCTCACAGTCCTCTGATGGTGTCCTCTGGGCACCAGAGACAGAAAATCTTACAAGAGGGAAACCTATTGTGCCTTGCTGGCACTCTTCCCCCTTTCCCTGTGGTGAGAACAATGAAGACAGCTCAGTGGATCTTGTCCCTAGGCATTGAGAACCCCAGTCTGTGCTGGTGCAGCAGAGCGTGCTTGGGCCTCAGCAGAGCTCCGTGCAGGACAGCTGGACTGGGCTGCTGTGGGCTCAGTCCTGTGGCCACGCCGTGCACCCAAAGGAGATATTTGGTACAGGCTAAAGCATCCAGCAAACCTGAGTATTTCTGTTTCCCAGAACCAGAGTATTTCTGTTTCTGGGTTGGATGGGTCTGACCTGGTAACCCAGCTAGCTTCCATATTTAACAGATGTTGTAGACAAACTTTTTGATACCTTGGAGCACTAGTGCCCACTATTACAAATGGATTGTTATCAGCAGGAAAAGTCTGCCTCTGTCTCCTCCAGTGCCTGGGGTCAGGCTTTGTCTGTGTCCAGATCAAGAGGCTGTCATGCTTGCAGAAGCTCCCGTACACAGGCAGAGAGCCTGGAGAAATTATGAAGTCTCTTGGGCCTTCATGAATTGGAGTGCATAAAATAAAATGCTAGGGAAAATCTAAAGTTCAATGCTTTCTTTTCCTTAAGAGAGTTGTGTTTCCACTTCACTTGTTATTTGAATCATGCCTTGACTACTTTTAAAATCACCCCTTGCACAGCAACTTCATCTCATATTCTGATTTCAGTTATCTTCTAAGTCAACTAAAAGCTAGTGGCTGCTGTTCCAGGAACTCACAACCCTAATTGCTGTCCCTGATACTGAGGAGCTCGTCTTTTTTTCCACATGGATACACTTGGAAATCACGGCACACTTACATAAAATTGTTATCTTCAAAAGACGTGATCCCTCAAGAAGCCATGTCAAAGACCTAATCAGTGTAAGAAATCACATCATCCTCAATTGCTCTTCAGTGTGGCAAAAGTTTCTTCTAGGCCAACCCAGCAAAAAATGTCAAACCAGACAAGGGTTGTATTAATTTCATTTGGCAGTTCTCTTCAGAACATAAGGAGGTAGACCTCTGCTCTGTGTTTATTTTATTGGAAGTAGTAGAAAGCTTGTCACAGATCAAAGTCTTCCAGCTGCTCTCTTGGGATGGCACCACTCCTCCTGCTGGGTCTATGGAGCTGTAAGAGCACTGGGCATACAAGTAAGAATAAATAATATATAATAATTACTTGTGATTACTTTCAGTATTCATCTGTTTTTACAGTATAAGCTACATTTTCAACTGTCATCAGAGTGTTTTAAAAACCAGCAGAGTGGTTTTTTAAAATGTCTGCTGGAAACATGGCTGCAAATCTATCTATATAGCCATTTTCCTTAAAAATGTGATTTCTCCCTCCCCATATTTCACAGAAATACACCATTTTTTTCACATGTTCAGCAGGGAACAGACATAAATAGGTTGGTTTTGTCTTGTTTTGATAATTTAATTTAGGCTGCATTGTTTTCATTCACATAATTTTGACCTATTAAAATATTAATAGTATGTTATATTTATCAGTACATGTACTAAATATATTTATATTTTATGTTTAGACTTTATTAAGTGTTTCAGTAGAATCAGAATAAAGTATTTACCATATAAATTAAGTTCAGAATTTAAGCTTTTATTATTTTAAGCAATTTTTGAAAAAATACAAAATACAATCTCTTTTTGCAACTTTTTACTACCAACCAAGAGATACTGAAGATCAGGCCAATTTTTATCATGCATTCTTTCTGCAAATATTTGGAACTTTCTGAAAAACTGCTTCTTCCAAACTAAGTCTTTACATTTAAGACCCTCATCTGCAGAGGAGCCTCTGCCTGTGGCTGAGAGGCCCCTTCTAGGCTAAAGCCACTTATAGTCACAAAAATGGTTAGTATTTGTTTTTAACATGTTCATTGCAAATCTCTTTGACTTATATGTCTGTCATTTTGGAGACTGGGCTCAGATACTTCTAATAATAATAATAAAGAAAAGTATTATCCCTTACACCTACAGTTGTCTGCTTCCCTCTCTGACATTGGTGATGTTTTACACATTCCAAAAGTTATCAAATGCCACAGAATAAAATACTAAATTTCCAGTCCCCGTGCCCCCTACTTCATCTCTGTTAGTCCATTTATTTAAAAAATTATTTCCACTTCTATTCAATTTCAGATTTGAATACAACTAGAGCCTTTATTTCCTGTTCTTTTCTATGTCTATAATTGAAAATCAGAACTCACTTCTTTGCCCAACTCGGAGAATTCTGAAGCCTGAAAGAATGGAAATTAAACTGCAAAGAAATTTCTGCATATAGTCACCTTACTTCACAAAGATTCAGCTTTTTAATAATCTATAGTGTGATTAGATAATTAAGGAGCAAGGAAAATGTGAAAGAGCAAACAAAAAATGATAGAGACCAATTATCAAAATGAAACAGACTAATGCATCCTAAGATGAATGATGCTTACTTGAAAATGGTGTTTTGTTGAATCAGGCAGAACTTGACCTATATTGGAAACAGAAGGAATTATAGTGATTATGTTGGGATAATGTCAGAAAGCAGCTTGGCTGCATTATTAAGCTTGAAAGAATCAGCTGCCTCTATAAAATGTGTCGCTAAACAGACGAGGACAGTAACAAATGATCCAAAGGAAAGTGAGGGAGTTGAGAGGCCATTTTGTCACTGCACTGTCATTGTGCAGGCATTGATCATCCGTCTTGCTGGGGACAGCCCAGGGAGGTGGGGAATACCTGTGCTCTCAGGAAACCAAAGTAAGCCTTGGCACAAGGACGCTGTGGAAGGATCCTATCTGATCCATATGAAACCCAGGCAGCAGCTCGGAAATCAATGCAGTTAGCAGGATGCTGCAGCTGGATCAAGGTCCTTTGGGAAGAGACAAGTCCTTTTCACCTGCAGGGACGGTCTGGTGCTGTGCTGTTCCCCTTCTTGCTGTTTCTAGCAGCGCAAACAGCTGCATGCAGATGTTGTTTGCTAAAGATGCTGAGAATGCAAATACAAATACAAAACAAAATCTACTCGCAGAAGGCACCAGGATGAGAAGGTCAATCACAAATGAAGATTATTTTAGTCTTGGGTATTCCTTTCTTACCCCTGAAATGCTAATGGAGCTGCTTAGTTGTGACTAAAACTAGTATTATACTAAGAGAAATGAAGGTCATAGAAGGAACACATACGTCACTGACATCTATACTTGCCATTTATGTGTGTATGTTTTAAAAGTTAGTATTCTTGGGACCAAGAGATGCTAAACCAATAAACAAGAATGGAAGAACATGCCCCAGGCCACCTCTTGTTTCTAGAAAAGAGATGCAAAGGATGATAACTGGTTCATGGGGATTTAGTGTCCCAATGTGCACAAGGGGGTGGAAGTGGCCTTATGCTACCTTGGAACAGAAGGTGGCTGAATGACACAAACTCATCTTCTAATTACCCAGATGAGGCTGCATGTCAACATAAAAAATAACATGTTATTGATGGATCATATTTATTCAGTGAGAGATCTCCTGGAATTACTATACAATATAACCACAGATGTTAACATTTAGTAGTAGAACTTGAGACTGGGCTTGAGGCTTTCAACTGCAGACATTTCCCTGGTGCTAATTTTTGCTGGAGGGCTGAGAACAGCCTGTGGAATTCACACTGGAATTTTTAGACCTTTATCGTGTTTTCATAACAACAGGCCCATCCCCTTCTGTTGGTGAGGCTCTCAAGGGCTTGATGCACCATCTGTAATTTCCTTGTGGTGCTGAACTTTAAGACGCTGGTTTATTTCACAACTTAATCAGGGTCTTTTGGGAAAAAAAGACCAGTACAAATATTAGTCAGTGTTTTGAAACTAACTTATGTGCTTAATGCAGACATATTGACCCAGATTTCTCAGGAAAAAACAAATAAAAGAACTTACTTTATCTGTAGATCAAGAGGTGAAATCCTGGGATTTGGTGGGCTTTGGAGGTTGCTTATTTACTTCTTCAGGCTTTTTAAGAAAGAAATTGAAGAAAGAAATTTCATTTTTGCCAATTTTTTGTTTCAAAACCTTTGAAATATTTTCACCCAATTTTCATACTTATATTACTCAAACTGTGGAGTAATAAACGAGTGTTTCGACATGGGAAAATTCTCTAAACATAATAGAAATATGCTGTAATTAGAAAAATACTTCCATTGAAACTTTAAAAATCAATTTTAAAAATTTTAAGGGTAAAAATAAATGTCAGAACTGACACTTTCCTGCAAAAAGTTTTGTGTTGAATGAATCAGCATTATTCTTTAAGAAACCAGCTTGCTGAAAATTACCTTGATTGTCCAAGTCTTCGTTCAAAGCTGATGATTATGCATCTCATGTGTCATCCACCATGATCCTTTGATGCAAAAGAGTTTTATCATTTTCAGTAATGAGTAAATTTGACATGAGAACTCTTTAGGAGAGTTTACTTCCGCACAGGCCTTACCTAAATGCATATATTTTCATTGATAAAAAACTTTCTAGGGAACTCCATTATATGTTACACATTTATTTTGCTTTCTTAATTCAGGCAGGCACAGTTTGGATCAACAGATTTGATGGGGAGATAGGTGTTGAAATCTGAATTCGCAGTCTCATCCCAATCTGACTTCTTGATTTTAAACTCAGACAGAATTTCTTTGTCTCTCTGACTTCTTCAGCTGCATGTAATTTAAGAGAAATCAATTTAGAAATTAGATGCATGAATTACTCAGCAGTGGTCAGAGAAGAACTTGCATTTTTATAGCTGGTTGAGTCCAAATATCTCTCTTAAGTGCTAAAGCATTATTTCCACTTGGAAGTGAATTAGACCAGTTTTTAGAAAATGCCAGTAGTTTTCAGTGGAAACATTCCAATTGAAAAAAGCTATTTTTAAATTATTTTAGGCTGATCCAAATTTGGACTGATCAGGCACTCAGCTCTGTGAAATGCTAGACATGAAGGTGATTTCTCTTTTGATGAAAAATGTCCCTGGGATCACAGCAGCATGCAGGAAGAAAAATAGCAAGGAAGCCATCTTCCAGAGGGAAGGGAGGCAGTCAGAAATCACAACCAGAGCTGCTCCTTCCATTGACTCTGTCACTTTCAGGATCCTGTCCTTGTTTGTAAAACCAGAAACACAGAATGATATTTCTATTCCTTGGGTGAGTGGAGAGGTAGTTTTTGTGCATTTCTTAAACATTTAAACTTCCCCAGTGGAGGGACTGCTATAGCTCAGTGTTTTATAAAAACTACAGACAAGGGTTGTTGCAAGGTAACATAATCCTCATCAAGGCCAGTATTTTAAGAAAAAAAAAATTCATTAATATCAAGAGTCAAAATCAAGAAGAAAAATCCTTTAATTTAGCACTTCAGTGGGCTTTACAGGTAATATTTTTCTAGATAATATATCCAAAAGTGGAACATTTGAAACTCGCAAACCACAACTTTGCCTGTACAGACTTTTTTGTTCCTCTCTTTGAAAGGTACACAACTGGCATACTATAAAGTGTAGAGTCAAAGCTGCAGTGGAAGTTGTAGTCTGTGATAATCTCCAATGCAAGAACTTGTGGGAAAGATAGCTGGCCATGTTCTGTAAGCAAACAGACCAGTGTTGTCCTTGGGTTACAGTGAAATTCGTTTTATCATCTGCAGATGTGGCCCTTTGTTTCGAATCACATGCTAGCAGGACAGTGAGCTCTGCCCCTCTGGTTGCACGCCTGTATTGCTCCTTACCAGTTGCTTTAGCTGGCCACTGCCCTGCCTGTACTTGTTAAAGTGCCCGAGTTATTCAGTGTAGAGCAAGCAAAGATGTCCTTCAGTCATTTTAATATTAGAAATCTCTTCCTCCCATCCAGATGCAATACAGACACAAAGCTGATATCACCTCAGTTTGATGTCAGGTATATTTGATATGCCTGTATGTCTGTCAAGAGTACCTGTCCTATTTCATTATTTTACTTCTTCAGCTTCTCCCTTAATTGTGCATGTTTAAGGAGAACATGGAGGACAAACTCAGTTCACTAGGTCTTATAAATTCTTTACTTCTAAGCTATTTTGGGGACTGTAAGTAAACCGATCATGCTGAGCTATAGATCTACATTTTTTCATCTGAGGTTCCAAGAAAAGATGTTCACATCAGAAGCCTATGAAAAAAACACCCCTGCAACCATCAATTGGCATCTGTCTGAAAAGACACTGATACTGTGAATGGATGAAAGGCACTACAGCGTGAGGTGCACACCAGGTGGACTTGTGTTGCATAACTTGGAGTTGTTTGTCAATAATTTCCTGCATGACAGAGATAGTGCTGGAAAATGTTAGGAACGATGTCATGTTTGTCTCTGGCACACAGAGGGAGCTTTGACATTTTTGCTTCAAACAAGAATTCAGAGATCACAGTTGCTCCCCATCAGTCTGCCGACCTAAAAGGATTTATGCTCAGGTTCAGCTCAAGCGCTGATGCCGGGAATCACTCCCATCCTGTAATGGCCAGGCACAGGTGATTCAGGGCATAATCTGATCCAGAGCTTGTTTCCTTGGGAAACAGTAGCTTGGGAATGGCTGGCACTATGGGTGTTTTTGGGTGGAGCTGTCAGTCCCAGTGTCAATGGCGGTCCCAAAGTCTCCCCCAGAAGTTTGCTATTGAAAACTGGGCAAGGAGTTTTCAAAAACTGCACCAGTTAGTTGTGTTCCCAGGGACACAGAGAAGGCTGGGTCCTGCAGTGAGTTTTGTGCCAGTGACAGAGTAAGATCCTACATTGTAAGAGGCTCTCAGCCAGCCTTGGGGACAGGCAGGGGCCTTTTCAGGGTGCTGTTGTAGTTCTCAGCCTTTTCCCCCCCATCTGCTTCACATGAATGTGTCCCAGAGCACCGAACAGAGCAGCAGCCTTTTCCTCCCCACTTGGATGATGACAGTTTCCACCCCTCAGTGGCCTCTGTGGGGGCAGGAACATACCTGCATTTTCAACAGGTATCAGAAAAACGCTTGAGAAATATTCCATGAGAAGTGTTCAGAATATTTGTCTGCATATAGGGACCAAAATGATGACTGGGTCATGATTACTAAAATTTGGACTTTTTTTTTGCCTTCTTGCATAGGTAACTTCTGCTCCTAGTCCCTTCTATTCTTAGGAGATGCTGCTGCAGAAACATTAATATCAAAGATAAATGCTAGCTATAAATGGTAGTAATTGTTGACAATACTCCTGAGCGCAGCAGCTAAGGTGGGGAGAAAGGGGCTTTTACAACCTTTGCCCACTGCTTCCCTGCTGCTGAAGTGCCCATGGGTGTGCTCAGTCCCCCACAGAATTCAGAGCAGATGATGGGCTGCCCCATCTTTCCCTTTCTTTGGACCATCCCTATGGTCCTGTGGGCACCGCTGCTCCCCTGACCAGCCCTGGCAGAGACATCCTGTGCTGAGAGCCACCCGTGGCCACCCCAAAGGGGATGGCTCTGCTCCCTGCAGCCCGCTGTGCCCCCGGGATGCCATTACTGGCCTGTCTGTCATGCTGCTATTAGTTGGACGGGGAGGAACGACTGCAGCCAGTAAAAGGCATTAGCAGAGGTCATTAATGAAAGGTTCGGGGTATTCTTAGAAAATTGCAGCATTACTGGGATGATTTGAAATATTTATTAACGTGGGGAATCATTTCAGTTTGCAGATTTCTCTCATTATCTTACATTTATTTTTTATTTTTTTTTTAGCTTGTTGCAAAGCTACCAGGCGGGCTTGTGAGGAATCCAGCAGTGGTCTCTTCAATCACAGAAAGTGCTTTTAGAAAACATTATGGTAATACTCAGCTAAATGCTGTCTGTCCCCCCAAAAAAGGAAAAATCACCATGAAGAAAATAAGAAAGTAGCACAGAGAGGAGGGTTCACTGCAGGAAACAGGCTTCTTCACTCCATCTGCAAATGTTTTTCAAATGCAAAATCAAGATGTCTTTGAGCAACAAAATTCTGATGGTGAACAGTCCTCAGGCTTGAAAATAGGTAATGGGCTAGGCACACGAGAAGGCAAAATCATTGTTTTCATCATGTTTCCTATTACTTGCATGGATGTTTCAAAAGAAAGCACGGTTAAGGAACTGGTATCTGGGGCAAATTCTGACCTAGTTTTCAAGATAAATATCTAATGTTCATTTGCAGTTCCTTTGTAGGTGCTGATAAGTGGATGTCACAACATTTGAATACTCTCTTTAGACACAGTAAACTGATTTTCAGATGCTCTTCCCAACTACTTTATTTCACATCGTTTGGAGCCATGACCTCCTCTGTGGAACACTAATGATGCCTGCCTACAACCGTAGGCTGGAAAAGTAGAAAAAATATACAGAATCAAGTCAGAGGAGAGGTTTTCAATCTGTGTTCTCATAGTCCATGTAGAATCTGACTCACAGAGGAGAAGTGCTACCAGAAAAATCGTCTTTGAGACTTGCATACCCACTCACACCTCCAGCTGGGCACTAGCTCACTCAGAGTATGTCTGAGCACTGATGGGTGAGCATTTGTGTTTAAATTGTTGTAGCAGCAGTGGAGAGGTTGTTAAAGTTACCTGATGAAAGGGAAAATGATGATAGCCTTCAGTGTGGTGAGTAGAACATAGGTGCTTGGCATAAACAGGCAAAAGAGCATTTGTCATTCGTGTACTGTGCCAGGCAGAAATTGCTGTGTGGGTGTGTAGCTTTGCATATGCTTGTTGTGGTTGTCTTAGCTTAAGTCAATGATTCTGCTGAGATAAGTACCTGAAATGCCAGGGGCAAATCAATGAAGGAAAAGGCAGGTATCTAAACTTCAGAATCGAAATAAATCCCAGTGTGTAATACCTCACAGTTACAATCTAGAAAGAAATTGGCTGTTAATTTTGAACAGAATGTGATTTGCACTGCAAAAACATAAAAATGTAAGAATTTACTGCACAATAAAAACAATCAAAGGATTTTGATGTTATTGTTGTTTTTAGCAATCAACTTCATAATTAATCATTTACCTTCCCTGTATCTGAGAAAAGAGGGTGAGAGGGAGTGAGGAGAGATGTGAGTAATTCTATAAGCATGGACTTTGGAAATTTTTTCTTAAACCTGGCACATTCATTCTCTCTGTCAGTGGGGGAACTCAGTGAAGAAGGAAGGATATCTGGTAATAATAACAACAACAATATTAAGAAAAATTAAATTAAAGGACACAGAATCTAAAACATATATTGACCATTTCAATCATTGAGGGAACTCTAAGGTGGTCAAAGCCAGAGGAAAAGTATAAACTCAGGACTGCACTGTGCAAATCTGATACTGCATGGCAGTTTCCCACTAATGCAAGGGAAAGCATTTCATTATTGATAAGCAGAATGCATTCTACGTTAGTTGCTGGAGTCAACACAAGGACTTAATTAACATTCTTCTTTACCATGCACATCCCAAAATTGGATCAAAACAAATAGAAAGTGACTTTTAAACCTTAATTTCAGGCACTGTTTACAAATCTGTATATGCGACTTATAAGTATTTGGCTCAGCCACCACCTTCAGTAAGAGAAGGAACAAAGACAATATTTCTAAGATTTCTTCCCTAAGTTATGTGTAATTATCTATAGAGGTGCAGAAGTTTCACATTATTCTCTTGTTCATTTAACTAGGATTCCTCATGTGACTAAAGGCTCATTGGCAGGAATAAACATTAATAAAACCTGCCCCTGAAAGATCTTCATGCTATTGACAGATGGATTTTATTCTTGCACAGTTTATTAAAAATATCAGGTACCTGAAAGTGGAGCATGGTTGCCTAGCTTTCATTAGATACATATGTAACATGGTAAGTGCATGTCCCTAGAAGAACGGCACTGTTGGAAGCAAATTTGTAGATAAATTTTTCCTTTGTATAAAGGCAAAATGTATTTCTTCTTCTTCTTTGCCATCATTATTATTATTACTTTTTTTCTTTTTAATAAAAATGCTCTCCAGAGAGTTTCTTACAGAAATATTCATGCATAAGGAAACCACTAAACTTTTATCCTTTTTTAAAATATAAATTATACTTTTTTTTTGCTGTTGTCTCACAAATTTGCTTTGTGCAGATTTTTTACAGAGTATGAGGAATTTAGGAGCCTTTAGATGCTAAATAAATTAGTCATAGGGTACTTTGCTTTCATATTAAAGGGAGAGATGAGACACCACTGTGGAACATGCAGAATAAAAGTGCAGCTCACCATTTCTTTCAGGTAGCTCTGGAAATGGGTTCCTATGCTTTCTTCAGCTGGAAATGTGAAAGGTTTCTCAGGTTTCTCCTTTCTTTTATTTTTATTCTTTATGCCAAGGAAAATATTTCAAAGCTTGTGCTCCCATTGTCCTCCTGCACAACATCCTACGGCCTTAGGATGATTTTTCTCTGAGTGGTCTCTGGGAACGACACTTGAGTGTCTAAATGGAGTTCAACTGAAATGAATATTAAAATGCCAATAATTTTCAAGGAAAAATGATGCCTTCCCCACAATTTAAAAATACTACAGAAAGCACACCAACTCCTTTGAAAAACTGTACATTTCCACCTCTTAAAGGGTTAGGGACAAATTAATGTTTTCTGAAGACCCAGACTGCGACAATGCCATTTTGAGAATGTGTGAGCAGTTGTGAAGGTGAAGCTGGACCCTGACAAGTTGAGTTATTACTCTGAGGAGTCTGTGGATGCTGAAGAAGCTCTGTCTAAAGACAGCTGCTGCCTGTTCTGCCTTAGATGGTCCCTGCATCTTTTCATGCATGTCCAGTGAGACGCTGGTGGTGAGGAAGGTCACGGTTCCCAGAGCTCCAGCAAGAGAAAAGAGACTTACAGCTGTGCTCCTGAAATGCAACTGCAGTTGAGATGAGAGGAAAAGTGCAGTGAAAAAGGAGGAGAAGTCGTAAACTCTCAGAAAGTAATTGGCACCACAGCCAACTTCATTCACTAAGGCATGGGCATAAAACCAAACTGCTTTCTCAGGAAAATACAGAGCATTTTCTAAATACCATTCTCCTAGGCTTTCATCCCTTCTATTACTTTTTTCCTGCAGTTTTATTCTTTCCTTCTCTCTGATCATTGGCTTTCTGTTTGCCCTTTTCTCTCTTAGTCCAAGCATTTTTGCTTTTCTCTGGCCCTTTTTTCAAACCAACACTTAAACTCAACATTTATTCTCCCCCTCCCTTTAAATAGTCACTGTTTCAAGCATCCTTTTCCCCTCTGCTAGTTTGACTGTCTCACCTTCTGCCTTCACTAATTCACACCCTCCCACGCTCACCCAAACACAAAGTTTTTGCCTGGAAATTGTGAATGAATGGGCGATGGGTGGGAATGAAAGTGTATACCCAGAATGGGTGTCTTCAACTCCAGTCATCAAATTCCCAATAAAAATTGATCAGCAAATATGTTGGGATAAAGGCAGAAAAGGTGGCAAGGAGGTTTTTGGACATCTATTTACTAAATTTGAAAGCTGGGGGCAAAGATGCTCAAGACAAAAGTTTTGTATTGGAAATACAACTAACCTTCCCCATGTCTAACTTTTCAAGCGAGTAACACTCTGGGAGTTTACAATAGTCTGAGCAGAAGACACACAGACACACACTGTATTCTCTCTGACATGGAATTTTTTTCTGTCTTTGTTATCTGAAATTTTAATTAAAGTCATCCAAACTGAAAGAGTTTGTGCATGGCATAACAAAAGCCTCCACTAGCACAGCACAGCCATATATCATAACAAAACCTGTCTGTTCACACAGCAAAAACATTCCTTCAGTGGTGAACCAGGAATATTTCTGTGATGAAACATGAGAAAACTCTACAAAGAAATGCAGTCTCTTTTTCCCTGTAATTCTGTTGGTCACATAACTACACGTACAGAAGAAATTTTCTGATATGTGGTTGAAGTCCTGTCTCAGTCAACTAAAATGTGTACTTTTTAATTAATTCAAGTTTCCAGTCAGCCATTGCTTTGCTTCAAATAGATAACGTAGTATTTTCATTTCCTTGCCTTTTAAAAAATATGTATTAACACTGCAGAAGGAGCAGTTGGAAATGTAAGTTTGGAGAATAAAAATACATTTGATAAAATAGCACAATTCTATTACTGGTAAGGACAACTTGGTGGCAGCAGGCTCCATGGACCCTTACAAAGATGGACTGGGCATGCAGCACATACAAGAAGCTAAGGCTGGGGAATGAAGAAACAACTCCTAATATTTTTCAAAACAAACTTTCAACCTCTCTTTCAAAATGATGAAACATATAAATCTGCTGGATCAGAGATAAGCAGCGACATAAAGACAAAATAGAATAGGCTGAGTGAAAGATCTCACCAAGCAAAATAATGTGCCTTCCATCATCAGTGCAAGCCCATTGGAAGTGGGTCTGCTGGTGGACTGTGAATGATGTTTTCCCTCCTACCCAGTCAGTCTTTGGCTTCTCTGCTGGCACCTTTCATCACTAACAGACTGAAGCAAAACCAGTTTCATGCTCTGTCTCCTCAAAAGTTATTGTGGGACAGGACCAAGTGCTATTTCTTCTCTGAATTTATTGCCACCCAAAAAGGAACAGTTACTAATACAAAATTTTGGGACAAAATACCGTCCATACACACTATCAGGCTTGGTCATGAGAACTGGCCCAGGCACGGAGCAGCCACCCAGAGGAAATTCTGTGTTCTGCCATTTAAATGACTGCTAGTAAATAGAGGCTCATGATGTACTCAGACAGGCCATGAGATGCCAGTAAGTCCTAAGGAGCACAGCCCTAATCTGGATTTAAAGCGACAATCAAGTAGGAATGAGACATACAGCATGTCCCTCAAGTAATCTCATTTTTTTCCTGTGACATGATTTTAATATAATTCTTCTCAATTCACGGCTTTATCTGAATTAGCTTTCTGAGCAAGACCTGACATGGGCAGATCGTTCAGCCTCTCCAGCTGATTTTCTCTCAGAGAGACCTCATTTTAGATTTCCTTAATATTTCTGCAGCTGTTTTGTCGTGACCTTCAGCAGCTCCATCTCCCTCCAGCTGACCCAGATGCTTTGCTTCTGTAATCTGAATCCCCTGTTTTCAGGGGCTGCTGCTGCTCCACTACTCCTTTTTGTGTTTTCAGTGAGCTCTCACAGAAAGCTCTTAGACAAATACAGTCATCATGGCATGGAAGAGAAGTCATTCTTGCATTTAAAATCTGCTAATGACATAGGGAAAAGAAGATATGAACAAATAGTCAGTTTTCACAAAGAAGGGAAATTACTACTAAGAATGCCTCAGAAAATGTGCTCAGACTTGGGAAGAAGTTACAGACGGGCAAGGAAGGTGCATGTGTGGGTGAAAAACCTTTTGTGATGATTAAAAATGGTTTAGTAAAATTGGTTCTAAAGCTGACTGCAAAATGTGTCTGAGGGATTTCACAATGTTGAATAGCTGTGAGATAAAATAGCAGGTGAAACATAAGGTTAAGATCATTGTGTCACATACAGGAAAAACACTTCTATGTATACATGAAAGTGAATGAGCTCTAATTTAGCCACTGGCATTGGGGGGGAAAAAAAGAAGAGGAATCACAAATAGAAACCATCATTAATTGGATTAGTACAGTGTGCCCACGCTTTTTCTGAGAATATTTTTTTTCCATAAAAGATGAGGACAAAGGAAAGTCTGTTCAAAGTTTGGAAACAGCTCAGATCATTTTAACTTGGAAAAGAGATGACTGAGGGAAAATATGTTCAGCATTTTTGAAATTATAATGGTTTGGGAAAGGACAACAGATCTTCACTGCTTCTTATAATGAAAGAAATAAGGTGCACAAAACCAAAATAGCCAGCAGCAAATATGAATAGTAAAAATGTAAGTGCTTTTTTTGCACAGCAGGTAATGAAACCATGTAACTCTTTGCAATAGGTGTTAGAGAGAAAAAAGCAAGAATGGGTTAAAAAACCCTGCTAGATATATTCATTAGTGTGGAAGTTGGCCATGGGATGTTTAACATAAGCCTAGTTAAATCTTGGAGGTTAAAAAAACCTCCCAGTCCAAAACCCTGCAGCTCTTCATGCTGAGGCATCAATAAACAGAATAAAGATTGTCTCATATTTGGCTTTTTTTGTAATTTTGTCTTCTAAGTAGCTGGTATTGGCCAGTATCAGAGACATGATGTCGAGTTAGAGTTGTCTTTATTCTGACTCAGTGCTTACAAGCACCCTCCTGTAATTAAAATAAAAAGGCTATACTGAAACTGTTGATCAAAAGCATCTTTATGCTGAGAATGGAGACAAGTAAACACAATCTCCAGATCAGGTACTTTCAGTATGCAATTAAAGCAGCCTCCAAAGAGACAATGATATTTTTAAGCGCAGAAATTGCATGTCTAGTGCAGAACCACCCTGAACAAGAAAAGCCTAGGCAAGGAAGAGTCTTGTTTAGATCTTCTGTTGCCCAGATATTTGAATGCAGATTTAACATAAGCACCTCTGTGAGCCATCCTGCTCAGGGCAATTTTGTGAACCAGCTCCTATGGTCAAATACTCTGCTTCATGAGGGAGGAGCTGCTGATAAGCTATAAATAAACTGAAGGACATGAAATAAACAAGTCACATAGATTCATAGAACAATTTGGGTTGGAAGGGACGTTTAAAGGTCATCTAGTCCAACCCCCCTGCAAAGAGCAGGGACATCTTCAGACAGATGTGGTTGCTCAGAGCCACATATAATCTGACCTTGAACGTTTCCAGATATGGGGCATTCCACCAGCTCTCTGGGGAACCTGTTCCAGTGTTTCACCACCCTCATTGTAAAAAGTCTTCCTTATATCTAATTTAAATTTGCCCTCTTTTAGTTCTCATAAGAAGAATGGAGCAGAGGTGCAGAACCCCCTCCCTGGCCCTGATGGCCACACCGCTTTGGATGCAGCNGGTTGCTCAGAGCCACATATAATCTGACCTTGAACGTTTCCAGATATGGGGCATTCCACCAGCTCTCTGGGGAACCTGTTCCAGTGTTTCACCACCCTCATTGTAAAAAGTCTTCCTTATATCTAATTTAAATTTGCCCTCTTTTAGTTCTCATAAGAAGAATGGAGCAGAGGTGCAGAACCCCCTCCCTGGCCCTGATGGCCACACCGCTTTGGATGCAGCCCAGGACACAACTGGCTTTTCTGGGCTGCAAGCTCACATTGCTGGGCCTTGTCCAGCCTCTCATCCACCAGCACCCCCAAGTCCTTGATGGATGTGATTGAGATTAATGATTCTGAGGAACAATAACAGATTCTTNGCCCAGCACACAACTGGCTTTTCTGGGCTGCAAGCTCACATTGCTGGGCCTTGTCCAGCCTCTCATCCACCAGCACCCCCAAGTCCTTGATGGATGTGATTGAGATTAATGATTCTGAGGAACAATAACAGATTCTTGTGGAAGAAAAATAGAGAACACACAGCAATGCTTTTGCTAACAGGCCAGGCTTTGTATCAGGTGTAGAAAGCAGATGGCAGCAGAAGGAGATCTGAGCTACATGTAGTTGTTGCCACAGGCATGCTCTGAATGCAATGAGCCAAAACTGCCATAAGATACAGGCCAAAAGCTGTTTATATAACTCCATGGAGAAGAAAAAGGAAGCAAAAGATGATCCGAACAGGATGCTGCATTTCAGGACAGAAGGTGGGAAGTGTTAGTCACAGCATTAGGCATGCATGTCTTTAATCCAACAAGAGGAACTGTCTGTGTAAAGGCATTGGCTTTAATTTCTAAAATTGTCGGGTACACTCTGTTTTGAGAGGGTGCAGTGAAAGTTCATGAAATGAGAGTTTGAATGGTGGGGTATGTCATGTCAGATGGAAATGTTAATCTTTGCTACTGAGTCACAATGAACAATCTCTCTGAAGTTCTGCAGTCTGGAAATTTTATCAACTACCCTCTTATGAAAATAATGTCCAGCTCAATTCTACTCACCCAAAGTAGTAGGAAGCCACAACTTTTTCTGGTAACAATGCCAGAAGCTTGGAAATTGATAAGGTTTGCAAGTTATTATTATTATTATTATTATTATATCTGACAAAATGAAAAAGCATGTGACAGGTAAGTTCAGATTATCAAAGTAACAGATTCATGGTTTTAAGCCATCTATTTCAAATATTTTATTTTCCAAAATTTAGTATCAAATCAAGATTTGAAGGAAAGAGCTACAAAAATTGTTAAAAATCTGACAACACTTACCACTTCTATTACTAACAAAACTCTCAGCTTGGGATATATTTATAGACATTTTGGGTTATATTTATAGCATTTTGAATCCAGCTACAACTGAGTGATTTTTCAGATTTGTTTAGCTGGTTTGGTAGAACTGGCAATGGCGTGTATACAATCAATGACCTGCTGCAGGTCATATTAAAAATGTGACTTTGACCAGAATATCAGAACTCAAAAAGAAAATATTTTCTACCTCATACGAGGACAAATCTGATGTCTTTTGACTTCCAATTGTTGCAGAAGAATACCTTGAGAATGTAAAAAGAAAGAGAGAAAAGCTCAGCACCTCTTTGTCTTCAGAAGTCACGCTTAGAAAAAGTATGGCTTTAGGGAGTTTGTGTCACGACTATTTTCCTCCATTGTTAATAAAACTGAGATGTGAGTGTCTCTTCCAAAGGCAGTGTTCCCTTTATCCACTTATATAATTCATTGTGCTGGTTTTGACTGCAGTAGAGTGAATTTTCTTCCTAGCAGCTAGTACAGGGCTGTGTTTGGATTTGTGCAGAACACAGGATTCATAATACAGAGATGTTTTTGTTATTGCTGAGCAGGGCTTACACAGAGCCACGGCCTTTTCTGCTTTTTGTAGTGCCATGCTGTCAAAGAGGCTGGGGGTGAAAGGGAGGCTGGGACGAGGCACAGCCAGGACAGGTGACCTCAATTGACCAAAGGGATATTCCAGACCATATGGCATCATGCTCAGTATATAAAGTGGGGCAAGAATGAGAAGGGGGATCCAGGAGATGGCTGAACACCTGCCTGCCCATGGGAAGCAGTGAATTAATTCCTTGTTTTGCTTTGCTTGCATGCATAGCTTTTGCTTTTCCTATTAAACCATCTTTATTTCAACTCAAGAGTTTTTAGCTTTTACCCTTCCTGTTCTCTGCCCAGTTCCACGGGGGAGGGAGGGAATGAGTGAGTGAGTGAGTGAGTGAGTGAGTGAGTGAGTGAGTGAGTGAGTGAGTGAGTGAGTGAGTGAGAGGCTTGGTGGCTGGCTGGGGTTAAACCATGACACCCATAAACACTTCAGAGAAGTGAGGACCAGCCCCTAAAACTGTTGTGGCTTTTCTCTGGGTTGTGTGCCTCAGACTTGTCCATCGGGTGCTCTCTATTCACTGGAAATGAGATCTGTCATAAAATGCAGACCTGAGGTTACCCAGCCAAAGTAGGTCACTGATCACAGACCCCAGGGAAAGGTATTTTTGCCTTCTGCAGAGGGAGCTGAAGCTAAGGGATGTGGGCAGCATTTACAGAAGCAGGAGTCATCCATCCTTCACAGCAAACCAAGAGTGGACAGGATTGAACTGAAGGACGAGCGAGAGCCTCAATGAACTTAAACATGCATAGGGTTGGGGGCTGAGGAAAGAGACAGAGAGGCTCAGGATAGAGTGACAGCTTTTCCACAACTCATCCTTCTACACAGGAGAGATGGGATCTAAGCTATTGACAGGCAGAGTCATAAGGCGCTTTTGGAGCACTGCTCTCAAAGCACAAAGGAACAGTCACCTTGTGAAGTTAACATGCAAAGACTGTCTGCCTCCTCACCAAAGGATGTGCCACTGCATTTGCAGCTCACAACATTGACTATAGCTGCCTCTTGCAAGGATCAAAATACATATAGAGGTTGCCTCTCCTCTTCATTACCAGAAAAGCCAGTCACCTTTGCTCTCCTCAGTTTCAGAAAAATAGATCTGATGTACAGCACTGCCTTGCAAAACTGAGAAGTTGTCGCATCCCATCACAGAAATAGTGGGTTCTTAGAATTGATAGGTCACTGAATAAGACTGAGGTCTCCAAGGACAGAGGACTGCTACCTGGGTTAAAGAAACAAGGCAGGATTTTTATTTGCTTATGTAAGTAGCAACATGTATCATAATCCATTAAAAAGGCTTTTCTGGATGGCCCTGGTTTGTAAGATGCCATTCTGGAATTTACTGTTCCAGATGGTGAACATCAGAGAAAGCTTTGCTGGGGTTTCTTTTCTGTAATTGAGTATTTGACTGGCTTAAAAAAAAAAAAAAAAA
>VYXF01001326.1:267554-285158 GCA_013397295.1 Polioptila caerulea
AAAAAAAAGAAAAAAAAAAAGAAAAAGAAAAAGAAAAAAGAAAAAAATCTATTTGTGGCAGTCACCCAGCAAGGCATGTTTCATCCTAAACAGCTAAAGAGTTATATAATTACAGTCAACAGAAAGCAGTCTTATCTGGGAAGTGTCAGGCAGACTTATTTACAGGCAGTGATAGGAACTCAGTCCCTGCCACAATATCCTTTTTCATGTTTCTTCTCCTTTTCATTGATTTTTCTGTGTAACTTTGTGCCCTGATTTTACACGGGTTGGATTAGTTCATTATTAGTCTTCTGTAAAATCAGTGTAGCCTCTGAATTAAAAATACAGATTTAAAGAAAAAAAGAAGGGGTTTGCCAACATAATATTAATGACTTATCAAGAAAGCTAAGCTTGGCATATGAAGGCAGCTTTCTTTGGCTATCCAAAATAATTTCTACAGTAATTGGCTTCTTTCTCACATTTTTGAAGGTTGTATCCCCTGTACAGTGCTATACAACTGCTGATTGATGCTTCTCATAAAAGAGAGGTAACTACAGGAAAAATGGTGCCTAAGCCACACTGGGGGAAAAAATGGCTATAACATAGCTACCAGAAATTTTTTAGGCCACTTCATTAAAAATAAAGAGGTGAGTATACTGTAACAAATCCTTCAAATCAGTAAAGCCTAGGCTCTTACAAACTGCAAAGTCATTGCAATAGGCAAGGCATGGAGAAGATATTTCCCAAGGTGAGTGTAAAATAACTTGTACAATACAAGCTTTACTGGTTGTGGAGGAGGTGTTTTTAGCAGCTGCATTGTCCTAAAGGGATGCCACCGCTCTGGATTTTGGCATGCTACCCTTTGGATTCGGGCCTGTGTGTGTGTGTGGACTGGGAAGGTTATGCCCTCTGCCTTTGAGAGAGTGGGAGATTGTATCAACAGGAACAGGAGCTCTGGTGTTTCTTCAGCTCTTCTTCCAGGCGGCTTCCTGAGGGATCACTCCCCTGGACAGGGTGGAGCATGGCTGGTGGAAGTGCCTGTGCAAGTGGGCTTTGACACCTGAACCTCTGCACACCTCCACTGTCCAGTCCTGGGTATGGAGCAGCCATTCAAGGCAGAAACAGAAGTGATGCTCTTACCCATCTCTCGGGGAATGAGAGGAGCCTTGCAGGTCCTGGGAAACCAAGGAGCTATAAGGTAAACAATCATACATCTTTCCCTCTCTGTGAAACAGAATGAAGTCTAGAGTATTTTCTATTCTGGTTGTCAAAGATACCGCCCGTAAGGACTTACAGCTAATGCGCAGAATCTATGCCATAGGGAAGAAGACATGGTTTTTCCATCAGCAACACAGTTGGTAACATGAGAGAAAAAAATGTAAGAAATAGTACTGGGTAGTGCTTTCTTGTAGTAACAAAATTATTCTAAGACAATAGAAGACAGAGGTGTAAGAAAATGTAGTCCAAGCAATGAATGGATGAATAATGTCCACAGCTGCTCTTTCAAAAACTCCCTATCCAGTTAACTTAGAGGGGCCTTTATAAGGACACAGAAACCTGTTAGTAGTCACAGAAACCTAGGGTAGTATGACAGCTTGCAACAGCCACAGGACCAAAGCTACCACCAAAACAACAGGGCAGTCACGTTGTCTGTGATACTCTTCTGGGGTCAGCTTATGGGCACTGCTTCCCTGAACATCTGTCTGCGTTTGTGCCTTGCTGTGGTGCTCAGAGCTGCTAGTCATTAAACCTTGATTTAAGGAGAGGAGAGAATGAAAGACCATGGCCTTTATCGTCCAGAGATGAACAGTGCTCTCCATGGAAGTGCTTCATGTTGGGAATCAATAAAAGTTTGTGGGTTTGGGGAATGCGGTGAAAGAAGAGATTGAGAAAGTGGAGAACAAGCCGATCAACCTTTCACATTCTCTCAGATCTGGTGGGATGTCCAATCCCTTTCACTGTGGTTTGTGTTGACACCTCAGTGATATCTCCCAATGCTCTGTTGTTGGTAAACTTCTTCAGAGTGGCTGGAGTGGCTTCCTCCTAGCTTGTTGACTGGCTTCTACATTGTGCTCTCTGCAGCTTAATCACATGCTGTCAGACACTAATGGGGATGCTAATGAACTAATTATCATCTATTGGTAGCTGATCTTCCTGGAATGCAAGGGGAGCTGCTCTTCACATATGTCACTAGAACAGTCTCTGCTCCCAACCTAATCAGAGATTTTCACCTGTTTTTTTTTCCTTTTGGCAGAAACAAAGCTGGGAAGAGATACACCGCACAGTTCTTCTCACACCACAGATCCTAGAAATGTGCATCCATCAGTGGGGCAGGCAGTTGTGGGGAAGAGAAACAGAGGATCAGCCACTTGAGTACAGCCATGCATACTCGGTAAATCATCCCAAGAAGTTGGACTTGATCTCTCTGGTAACAAGCTTTAGAGGAATTCCTCTTGTCTACTGGCCACGGCAAGAATAATGAACTAAAAGCCTCATACATTAGATACAACGGAAAAATCAATTGAATGTAAAAGGACTTTCTAAAAAATTGATTCTGAGTTTTAGGTTTTAGGCAAGATGCAGCTTGTCCAAAAAAGCAAAAATTGAAGTGGATATTATCTTCAAGGGAATACTGGTACTGCTGTAATAAGACATGTTTACTAGACAGTCTTGGATGTTAAAATTAAAAGAACACTGGCTAATTCATGCACAAGGCCTACAAATGAACTGTATTTCTGCAAAGATAAAAATCTGCATATGGGACAGAGCCTCCAAATTCAAGTATGTGATCTGTGCTGTGGAAGAAGACACCAGATATGCCAGCTGCCAGTTCTTGATATGCTATTTCGATCTACAGCAGAGATTGAGAGATTTCCCTTGGTTAAAATGGATTTTAAATCTGTCCTAGAATCCATTGGGACATCTAGGATATTCTCCTAGGAATTTTAAAATTAAGAATTGGAATGGAAGAGTGGAGAGAACAGAAAGAAAAAGCTGTTGGAAAACACATGAAAGGGGAGGTGGGAAGAGACGATCAGTGCATCTCAGAATATGTATGTAAGCAAGAGATACACTACACAAAAATAAGCAAAAAAGGCTACGTAAGGAAAGAAGAGAACATTTCCATTCTCCTCTCCCTCTGATTTCTGAGAATATCAGAGGGACAAGGCATTAGTCCTATTAAAACTTCCGGTTGTAGAATGCAAACATGTTGTATGTATGTCCCCACTTGAGGGAACAGTCAAAAAATGACTGTGTGGGCTTTGCACTGTTTGAACAACTGATAGTTTGATAAGAAACACTGGAGATGCCCATCCAGCTATGTGATAGCTTTCAAGTCAGGGGAGACAGAAAAAAAAAAGTGATGAGTTTTGGTATAGTTGCCACTTCTTTTGAGTGTTATGAACTTCTGCATAACAGTCCTGGACAGGGCTGAAATTTGTTAAAAATGTGCTCCTGTCTCCTATGTTGCAGTATCCTATCAATCTTCATGGCAGTTTGGATTCCTGTGTGCAGGTACAGCACAGCCACATCAGAGGTTGGCCATATGACTTTGAGGAAAGGACAGTCCCAAATGCAGGATATTTAAAGGAGATTTTACACAAACTTCACGAACTATTACTTTAAAATCAACTCTAGTTATCTGCAAAGAAAGGGTCTGAATAAAATGAAAATAGTAAATAATATTTTAAACAGTAGATTTCAATACCACTAAATAAAATTCTATATTTTCCATGTGATTGGATTTTTTTACTGAATTAGTTTTTTACTGAAATAAAATGGGGATGTAGGGAATTGGTAAAGCTGCATGAAACTATAGAGCAGTTCTCTGGTCTATCATTTACTTCATGCATAGCCATACACAAACAACATTACAACTCCTGTGCTTTGGTTTCCCTATGAGGTAAGTAATAGGTATTTCTATTAATAACATCATGATTTCTTTACAGGAGTGAGATGAGGCTTAAATAACACTAAGAATTTTAAGATCTACTGAGAGTAAAAGCTGAAAAAACTTTGTGTTGTCGTTACAGTAAATGAGTTTCCAGAGAAGACAATAAACAAGCTGAGAGAAAACTAAATTTTAAGTCTCTTGAATGAATGGCCTGGTTTCTCTAGATACAGTTCATCCAAATAAGTTGGGACTACTTATTTGCTTTCTCTTGTGTTAGGATTATATCTCACCTTCGCTGCTGCACATGTTATACCCAGACTCCATTAGCTGCATGGACAAGAGGGTGGAGGGAGAGGGGGAGCTGCACTGCCTCATCCCATGTCACACAAGCCAACCACATGCCAGCTGAGTTATCTGAGCAGCTGATGTCCTTCCCTCTGCAATGGGAAATCTGTGTTGCCTCTCTGTGTTGAAGCTGTGGGGAGAAATAACTGGGGGAAAGTTCTAAAGGGCAGGATAGTGTAGCTTTTATTTCCTTGTTGCATAACGTGTTACGTGAGTGTCTGAAACACCAAGTTAAGGCTTATCTTGAATTTAATGATGCTATTGCCCCCTTCCATAGCCAGCTGCAGGAATCACTAATTACATCTCTTAGAGGTCAAGCTATTCAGCTTATATCAAAAGAGAGACTGGAACAAATAATTACTGTTAACAAGTGAATTGAAACTATTATGCAGACTTCCCCAGTGAGCAAAATGTGCAAGCCATAATCTGAATGAGACGGAGGATAATAAACAGCAAATACTGTTAGAGAATTTGTGTCCTGTTTTAAAACAACAAAACAAACCAAACAAAAATCTGAGAGGTCAGTGCAAGAAATGCAAGCACAAATTTCTGTCCTAGGGTCACAAAGATATATTGGGATGCTGATGAGACACTGCTCTCTGCATAGCCTCTGAGTTGAACGAACAAATTACATTATTGCCATCATCTGAGCTGGTTGAAGACCAGTTCAAAGTCTGCTTTCCCTTTTCCACGCTATCTGCTTCTAGCTGGCCCTGTTGGCTCAGATGTTGTGAAGAAAATTTTCCTCCTTCTCTGGTGAGGAGTGAATGTGTGCTGTAAAGACTAGCCTGAAATAAAACTGGGCCATCTGCCAAACTTGGATTCAGAGCTCTAAGTTCTCCTAAAATAAACACATTTACCTTTACCCAAGTGGTGAGAGTCCATCCCATAACTATTTTCATCCTTTCCACCCCTCCCATGTTCTCTTTACTTGCCTCTAGTGCATCACTCCACGTTGTACCCTGCTTCCCAAGCTTCACCAGGACTTTTACAGGGCAGTGCTGATCCTAACATGGGCTCAGCATTTGCATGGGGCACTGCAGAAGAGATCTGGGAGCTGCAAACCTGCCACGTCCCACATGAACACATCTGCTGCTCCTGCATCACTACTAACTTGTACCACAGCGCATATCAAGCTGCCTTTCCTTCCAAGGGGAAGAGATCTTCAACAGTCTTCAGTTAAATCCTCCAAGCAGTGGTTGCTGCAGAGGGCTGGCATGTGGCAGGGTCCTTATAAGCAGAAGGCTAAGACAGTCACTGGAGCTGGCTGAGGCTGGATCTAACTGAAAGCCTAAGTCTTGCTCTTTTGTTTCCTTAATGAAGACATTGCAATCAATTTTTGGCATAAGAAGAGGGTTTTTTTGACATCTAAGGCTGCTAATTTGTTTTGAGGCATCTGAGTCCCTTTGAGTATTATTTAGGGAGAGATTTCAGTGGAGTATCTTTCAGGGATTTAATATATATTCTTATTTTTTTTAGACACCCTCAAAGACAGAATGTGGGGCCAGCTGAGCTGTCAATAAGACTTCCTGTAGCAACTGCTATCATCCAAAAAAACCCCCAAAACCTGAATTAGAAGCATTTTTAATTTAAAGAGAGGACAAGAGAAAACATTTTAGGAGATGGATGTTGCAGAATGTGAGAGAGCTGGAACAGCAGTGCAGAACTGAAATTTCACCTGCCATAGTTTATGAGACGATGGGAGAAAATAGCAATGAGTTTTATTTGTAGCAAGGTGACCCAAGGTGCTTTCATGGCTGAACTCACAACTTGCACAAAATAGTCATGGTTTAGGGTCTATGAGTCAGAAATAAATTTAAACCCTGTATTTTTCATACTGCCCGCAGCACTCATTTCTTTCTTCTGTATTCTCCTGCCCTTGCTGAGTGTGACACTTAGAGCCTGTGATCTGCAGGACTTTAGAGAAGAGAGGCAGGTGTGATGATAGCTTTGGTCTATTTATATCTACTGAAAATGTACTTTAACCTTGAAAATTCTCCCAGGCTCTTTTCTCTCTTTATCAAACAATGTCATTGCTGTGGATGACAACATACCCAGTTGGGAATCACTTACTACAGCCATGTGAAATGCAGCTTATGAGGCTTCAGGTGTGCACAAAACCAATCAGGCAACAGAGGTAGATCTAGAGGCACTTGGTCAGGTGGAATCAAGCTGTGAACAGCAAGGCAAGTTGTCTTCACAGAGCACCAGATGACTCAGCACTGCCAAGAATTTTGAAGGCAACAATTTAGAGGTGAGCTTCAGAAAGTATTACAGCCTCATTGCTTTCTTCATGAATCTCTCCCACAATTGAAGCAGGAACTATTCCTTCCCTTGAGTTCAATCCACTTTCTTTGGCATTTCTAGATGTTCTGTAACTCTTCCAGGTTCATTTCCTGTGATTCCATTACCTCAAATGCTTCACATAACACTCTTGGGCATCTTAGCAGCAATCTGTAGATGGGTTTATTCAGTAAGATCAGACCACTCTGCCTCCTTCGTTATTTTTCTTCCTCTGTTTTTGCTCTCTTGCTCTCCTTACCTGAGATGCATGTATTCTAAAATGCAAAGTATCACTTAATATGCTCTGGGGCTTTCCTCAATGCTACAACCTCTTAAAGACAGCAACCCAGAGAACACTCTCAAAAACACTTGTCAGCCAATGTCTGGGTTGCACCCTGTATCGAGGAGGTGTGAAACTCTGATCTCAGTCTGAGAAGTTCTCCTAATTTCTCTGTCAACCAAATGCATACACCTCAGCTCCTGTACATGGCCCCAAGGATTCATCCAAGTACTGAAAAACACTTGTTATCCACTCTGCCATTTGGCTATGGCAAAGAGAAATGAAAAGGAGCTCAAGGAAACAAGTATTGCATTGTGAGTCTTATAATGAAAATTACCAGCAAGCAGCAGGTGCGGGAGCACTGAGAGCAGCTGACATAAATGCCTCCCTCACACTGGCAGTTCCCCCACAGTGGGATGACCCAGGGTTAGCTGGCTCTGTCAGTTTAGAGAAAGACCATCCTAGAACCTTGCCCTCCATCCTGACATTTAGCACTGGTCTTGGGAACCTCAGCAGAAAATTCCATATATCTAGTGCTCCTCATGCAAGATTTGCAGAATAGGGCCACACGCATTTTCTCAGAAAAAGGACAATGCCAGTAACCTTGATCAGTAAGGGAGGAGTAGGAGTTCCTCATAGCAAAGATATTTGGCACTCCTGTTTCTAATCAATCTCCATCACACATCTTTTCCATATCTCACAGGAACTGTACACTCAAAGACATTGGAAAAGATGAAAACACAGGTTTTGCATTTGAGGAACTGGGTCAGGCTGGGCATTGTCTTTCTGGCACAAAGATTTATTTTTTATATAACAAATGGTGACCACTTCAGCAAGACAAGTTCTTTTAATCTGTATAAAGAAATAATATCTTGCCTTTAGTCTTCCCCATGACAAATTTAAGCTTATTGGAGCGATTTGTGTTTTTTATTGCACAGCAATTATCCTGCTGTGAAGGGATGGACTTAATGACCAATCAGGTAATTTCTATTGCTAATTTCTTTGCTTATATCTCGGGAGGGTGCATGCTAAAAATTCTTTTTAATAAAAAGAACTTTCTTAACCTAGTGCATATAATTACACCACTGGTAAAGCAGAGATACGTCCTACTTTTTTAATAAATGAGTCATGATTGTGCCTGCCTTGCTTTTCAGATGCTGAATGTGGTCCATTTTGCAGGGATCTGATTCATAAGAAGCCTCAAGCATGGCTTTTAAATATGCAGTGCCTTCAAAATGTTATAAGTTATCGAAACCAAAAGCTCCATAAAACCAGTTGATTGAAAATTTCATCTGCAATTGCAGTATCTTTCTGTATTGCAGCTGAGTCCAGAGGAAAATTTTTTTTATCAAAGGCACTTGGCTGCACAAGTGTCCTGACAAGAGCCATTTGTTAAGATTGCATGGCAGAGGACAAGCAGAAAATGGTGGGATCAACAAAAAATATGAGCTCATGTCCAATCATTTATTGCTGTGTGTAAATTCTTTGGTAGCCCAAGTGAGAGTCTGACAAAACTAGCTTAAGGACAGAATGAGGATTGAAAATCATACTCTTATGGCTTGGGTTTTTTCCCCCTCTCTATCTGCACTGCCTTAGACAAAGGCAGTGACTCACAGCCCCATGTGTAGTTCAGGATACCATCTGTCTCAGGTATGGTCTCTTTCCACTCAAAAATTTTTTGTTGGGCAGAATGAAGGGATCTCTTACATTTTCCTATGATTTCTGGGCAGCTGGCATTATTTCTCAGTAGCTCCAACCAGCCTATTGTATGTCTGGCACACGGGGACATTTCCTCAGAGCATCAGTTGATTACATTTGTAGTGCTTGGTCTGCAGGACCAGCACATGGCCGTGTGGATGGTGCAGCACGTGTGCCCATGACCTGCACCCTTCTCAGGAGCACCAGCTGATGAGCACATCTGGACATGCTCAGGAGATGGATCAGACAAGAACTGAACATTCTATATGGCTTTTAGTATTTAGCTGAGTCTTAAAATTTAAGGAGCATCATCAGTGTTAATTTACCAAATCCAGTACAGAGCCAGTGAAATTTGCTGGGCATATTAAAAAAGGTTGGTTCTGTGACTAATCATGCTGTCACTCACCTACCTGTGCATTTACTGGAAACCCTAGGATGACAAATACAAAAAAGGAATGACACAAACATTATTTTTATGAGTTCTTGAAACTGTCAAAATGTGCAGGTTTTTCCACAAATATTTGAATAAGGAGCAGAGAGAACTTTCCCCTAGTAATGAGTCAAACTTGAGTCCTTTAACTACAAGTGTATTTTTGGTGAGTTGAGGGCAAATATAACATTTTCTTGTACAGTTGCATCAAAAAGATGTTTTAAATGACTTCTCAAGTCCATTAATTTTTATCTTCTATGAGTGTATATGAATCTGCAGAGCACTTGAATTAACAGCTGCCTGAACCTGGTCAAGACACTGTGAACATTACCAACAGAGAAAGTTCATCAGACACAGTACAAAATAATGGAAAAAAACAGACCATTCTCTTTCAAAATCACCTTGTCATGGTACAGGAGAGCTTTGTGTGGAGAGATGTCATGCCAAGTTAATGAGAAGTGTCTGCTCCAACACCTGCTGTCCTTAACAAGTGGCATGCTGTGATCACGGAGCAGTCCTGGGATGGAGCTGGGGAGGGGAAGGCAAGCAGCACCCACGGGGCAGCCCAGTCAGGGAACAGGTTCTGCCAGGTTCTGCCAGGCAGATTGTCTCATTGGGCCTCTCCCCTGTGAGCTCTGCCAGCAGCAGACAGCTTTAAATCCACTCTGAGCTGATGCACAGCCCTCCCCTGCTGATCCTATTGACTTCTTGGGCTGGCTCCCAGCACCCAGCAGTCATGAGAGATTGCCAGAACCTCATGATGCTGCTCCCACTCCCACAGGAGAAGCTGGGAGCCAGAGGAAGACAGGGTGATAAGTGGATCTTGGCCCCTTTGGCATATAGCAATACAACTGTGGGGTTGGCAGGGACAGGAAGGATCTTGCTGGGAGGGGAGTAAGAAAGATTTTTCACTTTCCACTTTGTTTCTGATCACTTGCTCTGTTACAGGCTGAAGTGACAGTGTGTACTTCAGCACAGAAAATGGGAGGCTGAGACAGAGCCTGATCTCAGTCGTTGCTAAGAGAGTAACCTAATTTGCAGCAGATGGTGTTTATTGTTACTTCCCATCTGCATGAGGATTAAGAATTCTTCTCAGAAAAAAAATGATGCAGCCTGACAGCATCCTGGTAAGAACAGGCGAACTTAATTCCAGTCAAATACAACTTTTCTGAGCCTTTGGGTAAGCTTAACTTAAATAAAGTTTAGGATTATTATTTTTAGATTTTATTTTTAATTTTTTTTTGTGAGAATGTTATTTTTTTTAATCATGTCACTTAAAATCTCTAGCTGTGCAGACTAATTTTAAAAAATGGACAGGAATGTACATTAAAGAAATGTACAAGTAAAGAGTAAACACATTGTCTCTGATCAAAAAAGTAACTTAGTGTCAGAGCTGAGATTTTAAGTTTCAGCTCCCCAAGGCCTTAAACCAGGATACAGTCCCACAAAGGAACTGATAACACATCTTGTAGTATCTGTCCTTGGCCCCTAGCACTGATAAAAGAGAGCTATGAGTATGCTGTCTGTGAATGATCAGTCCCTTAAAAGCACAGATGTTTCTCTTATGTTCAGCACCCATTGACTGATTGTGCCTCATGGCACAGCCTGTCCTTTTGTACGTACTAGGAAACTAAACTTTTATTCCATTCATATAATCCATCTGAAGTCATAAGACTTGTACCAAGGTGGTTAGTACATTGAGCCTCGTTAAAGTCTGCCTGAGTTTTTTTGTAACCCATGCTGTATAATTGTCACCTTGAATACACTGCCACTATCACTTTCAATTGTGCCTAGGTTTTAATAAGCATAAAAACATTCATGTGACTACAGCTTAGAAACCAGGATGAAACTTTAAAATGGAAATTATAATGGATAAAGCAAAAAATAACAGTATTCAAAACAGAGATAGCAAAAGACTGAAATGACAATTTGGTCAAATATGTGTTTAATAATAAGGGCAACTTGCCTTACATGTGAGCCACTCCCCAGACAGGAATGGTTATCCTGTATTTATAGTGTTGTTGCCTAAATCCATAGTAAAATCTCTCTGTATTCTTGCTCATAGATTCATTTTTTGATCGGCATGCCCTCTTTTCCTTCCTGCATTTTATGCCCTAGAAGAAAAAGCAGAATCTGTTTATTTTTCTGCAATTTCTAGAAATCAGACATCACCTGGCAGATGGCTGGTGGTGCTTGAGAAGATCGACTGGATATGTCAGGAAATTCGTGGCATTCCAGTCAAAAGGAATGTGTCTGAGGCCAGTGGACCTGACCAAACCCCTGCCTGGACTGCAGCAGACAGCGTCCCTTGCACAGAGGCTGCACAGCTGATCTGTACATTCACAGCAAGTCTGGAGCAGCTGGGATATGTCTGGTACCTGGCATGTGCACTGCATAAATAGAAATTGCTCTCTAAGATGGATTGAAGAGAAGCCTAGAAGTTCCTACACACATCTGTAACAGGTGTTGTAGGGGTTGCTAATTCAACGCAAAAAATCCTGACAGCATTAAGTCACTTGGTATTCTTGAGACTTGCATTGCAAAAGGCACATTTATTAAAATCCTCAGAAGTGTATTTTTCCTCTTAATTGGTTTATATAATAATGGCACATCTGAGCCTTTTCCATTGTTTCCTCTGTTGTGGGGTTGCTGGGTGGGCTCCAGGTGTGTAAGTACATGCAATATCTGATATATATACACTACAACTCATGCATACATTTTCCCATGTAGAGTTTCTCTTCCAGCTTGGTTAGTTCACGCCTCTTAAATGAGCTGTGCAAAAAACTTTACTGACTTTGTTCCTCGGAGTCATGTAACAGAGTATCTGTTTGCCACCTTAAAAGACATCAAGTCAAACAAAACTTGGCAAGCCCAACCAGATCTCTCCTTACTGCATGCTAATAAAATTTGCTCCTCTTTCAGATGGAAATGCTTCTCCTCCAGATCTTGTGCTCTTTAAGTAGTTTTTTACCCTTTGGAAAAAGTGCACAGATTTCTATGTTTCTGTGAATCATTAGTGACATCCAGTGGCTAAAATGCTAAAAATACATAATTCCTATTGCCAAGGGACACCTAAATTTTCATCTCTTTCTCCAAGAGATGCCTACTAGAAAAAGGAGAAAGGTGAAAAATTCCGTTTCCTGGCTCTTTCACAAAACATTGTGGATTTGATTAAATCTCACGGAACTTGCAATATACAGCTGTTATCTTTCCTTTGTGATAACTATAAGAAACTTTAGAGCTCCCCTAGGGAAACATGGAGCACCCTTAAGAAATCAAATGGCTGAAACCATGCCTCTTTCAATCAAAACACAGATACATATCACAATGCAAAACAAACAAACAAAAAAATGAAAATGCTGAGAAATATAAACCAAATGCAGATAAGGGTTTCACTAGGTAGTGTTCCATGGACGGGTGTGCCTGGCAGAACTAGNAAAAAAATATGAAAATGCTGAGAAGTATAAACCAAATGCAGATAAGGCTTTCACTAGGTAGTGTTCCATGGAGGGGTGTGCCTGGCAGAACTAGACATGTCAAAGAAACAATACAGAATGAAAGAAAAGGAACAGCAGTGATCTTTCTTCTAGTTCAACTTCCCTGCCATATGCCAGGACATCTTTCACTAGCCCAGGTTGCTCCANCTGGATAGTCACAGCATTGCAGAACTATAGATCTGAAGAATGATTTGGCTTGGAAAGGATCATTAAAGATCTTCTAGTTCAACTTCCCTGCCATATGCCAGGACATCTTTCACTAGCCCAGGTTGCTCCAAGCCCCATCCAACCTGATCTTGAACACTTCCAGTGCTGGGGCATCCACAACATATCTGGACAACTTCTTCCTGTACCTCCCCATCCTCACTGTAAAAAATTTTCTTCCTTATATCCAATCTAAATCAACCTTCTTTCAGTTTAAAATTGTTGCCCCATGTCCTAACACTACAGGCCTTGATAAAAGGTTCCTCTCCATCCTTCTTATAAGCCCTCTTTACATATGAAAAGGCTGAAATAAGATATCACAGACCTTTCTCTTCTTCAGGCTGAAAATCCTCAATTCTTTCAGCCTTTCTTCATAAGAGAGGTGTCCAAGCCCTATGACGATTTTCCTGGCCCTGCTTGTGAATAATGTAACCTTGATCAAAAGTTTAACAGATATTTTCAGGCAAAGCACTGAGTTAAAGGAGATCTGGCACTATAAACCAACATGTGTTGTTGTTTGAATGTTCTGTCTTAAAAAGGTGGCCTCTTGTAATTTCTTGTCGTAAGCACATTATCAAAGTATTGAACAACTCTGCCATTTGTTTCCTCTCCGGATGGAAATAAAGTTAATCTCTGAATTTTGGGTGATAGTCTCCAGAATTAAGTATACAGAGTTATCTCTGCTCCAGTCTTGCCACTTCTATAATGCCTAGGATATCACTGAACTCCAATTTGCCAGCTAACTCAACAACCGAGAAGAAATGTTTAGGTTAACTCAAAATTAAGTTCCATTTTGAGAGGTTGCCTCACTGTCAGGTTGAGCACGTCAGGAGGAGCTGAAGGTAAAAACCACAACCTTTTTTTCAGCTATGTGGGGCCCTGAGGCAGGATGTCTTAAGTTAAGCAGATCCTTTACACTATGTCTTGTCTGGGTGTGGAAACTCAAGCATGAGAGAGCTGAAACCGCCTCCTTCACTTCTCTCCCCTCCCTCCTCTCTCCTTCCTCATGTCACTGTACTCAACACATCTTTGATGTAAAGTATCAGTCTGTCCTTACCCCATCAGGGCAAGGGGACAATTCTAAAACATTTTAAGATGATGTACGTTCAAAACTGGTTCTAAGCTGGCATACTTTTATACTGCAGTTCTACATTTTACATACATTCACTACAGATCTTGCCACAGAAGCATAGAATAGCCCAGTTTGGGAAAAAAAATCTCCAGAGATTATCTGCTCCAACCATTAGAAGGGGAGCCCAGGTGAAATTACTCAGCACCCTGTGCAGCTGCATCTTGAAAACATCCAGTGATGCAGTCATGGGCACTTCTCCATGTCCCTGGGAAGGTTATTCCAGTGAATGATGGTTTAAAAAAATTCTTTTTTTATGTCAAGATGCATGTTTATGTCATACATATAAATTCATATTTTGATATATCCACATGCCAATGTCATTTTTGCAATGCTATAGTTGTCTTCCAAGACCCATCACTGAGGAATTTTAAAACTTTAGCTTGTTTATGTAGAACCAAGTATTTTTTAATCTACTTGCTGACATTAAGTATGACTAGACTCTCACCAGCTCAGTAGGCTTATTAACACCTCTGGAGGTGGGTGACTGGCAGTTAACCACAGAAATCAGCAGCATTCACTCACTGACTTCACTGTCCAGGACTGGAGTCAGGTATATAAACTATTCCACACTTTTTCATGTATTTAATTCAATTTCCAAAGGAAAACAAAATAAAGGCACTCAGTAAGATGTCAATATTAGGAAAATATCCTTTTCTGCCTTCTGAACTTCTATTCATTAACTGATGCTCTTTGTTTTTAGCATCTACTGAAAGCAGCTAACACAGAATATTTCTTACACAGTTTTGCTGGAGGGCCAGAAGATACATTGATGGAGGTGTCGTCTTAGGAAGACAAGGTACTCAAAATAATACATTAGACACTTCAGTTTGCCTAATACTGCCTACATTTTTGAAGCTGCTCAGTACCTGGAGTGTTGTACCACATATTAACTATAGTATATCTTTCCCTACATGTTGTACACAGTCACAATTTTCCCAGTTATCATCAATTGTAGGTGATGTCTTCAACTTTTTTAAATAATAAAACCAGAGACGAATGTGGTTCAAGGTAAAACTAACTGCTTTCCTTCCCAATTTGACTGGTATATACCAGTATTTCCAAGATAGTGAATTGGTCATTGGCAGCCTTCAGTAAAATGATGATACAATTATCCTAAACATAATTTGTTGTATCATTATTCCTCCCTTGAAATATTCTTTATTTAAGAAAAAGAAAGGGTTCTGGAATCTTTAAAATTCAGCGCCCACACAACAGCTAAAAGTAGCTCTTCTACTCTCAGACACCTACATTATCCTTATTCAGATAATAACAATAATACTGAGAGAGACTTTCAGGTGCTCTCTCTTCATTCATCTAATGGGTCCATTAATGATATGTTATTCAAAAACTGCAGCTTAAATGGTGATTAAAAGTTTTCAAGAAATTCTTAGGTGCCACATCTTTGCAATTGTGAAAAAGTATTTAAAATTGTGATTTCTGAGGAAGAGTTGGAATGACAGTAACAAGAATCAGGAAAGGAAAGGGAAGAAGGGGCTTCTAGTACAAATGGACTAAGTAAACAAAAGTAATGGAAGCATAGGGAGCTTTGTAGGACTCTTTGGAATTACTATCTCCCTCATTGCTTTGCCTGTCTCTTCCATCTTGGAGAAACTTTACTTTGTGCCCCAGATGACAATGGCTGTACAGAGACACAGGGCATGTGGGAATAACCTACGACTCCTAATTCTGGTTTTAGCATTAACTTACTGAAAGTGTCATATTGCAGTCTGCGCTGATAAATTATTAAGTTCCACAAGCTTCATATTTGAATTTACAATTACCTTGAATTGTAATAAATAAATACAGGTATATTCGTAAATATGAAGAGCGTAAGAGCTCATCAATAAACAAATTCAAGTTAGAGGTATACATTTTATTTCCTCAAAGCACTTCATAATTAGAGCTTTGTAAACAGAACCATAAATGGCAATAGCAATTCTTTCTAGAGCAAGATTTGTCCTATCTAGTACACTTAGAAGACGTAGGTGTAACTACTTTTTAAGAATTTAACATTAAAAGTGGTTAGAATTTTAATTTCAAGCATCCAGCTCATTAAATTAAAATATGGCTATGCAATAATGTGGCTTTATTCCTGTACCAGAATACAGACACTTAAATATCACATGGTATGAAATATGACATGCACAGTCATAGCTATTGCAAAAAAGTGTCAGTGTAGATTTGTGAGGTGGGTGTACTGTTTTCTGCTCTCCAGCTGACAACACATGACAGCTATAAATCATGCCTGCCAATCTCTGAGATCTCTGAGAGGGTTGGACACGCTGAAATATGTCAGTCTTGTAAAGCTCTCCAAAGGGACGGGGTGAAAGCAAGTGGGGGCAATGAGCACACAAGGAGACAGCCAGCAGGCGCACATGTCAGCCGTGTCCACCACTGACCCACTTGGCTCTTCCTACTCCTAGTAACTCCAGGAAGTCCTGGGAAACTCCGTGCCAGCCATGAATTACAGGCACAAATCTTTGCTGGTTGCAGACCAGCCAGGCTCTGTGGCAGTGCTGAAGGGAGGTATGTGTTGGTGCTGTCAAAAAATGGTGTTTGTCAGGCCTGGGGAGTCTTCTCTGTCATTATCCACAGAGCAACTGGCAGAGAAACAGTCGTACAGGATGCAGCTGTACGACTCTTTGGTGAGGCACTGGGATAGCTCCTCATTTGAGCTCACTGAGACAAAATTAAATCCATAAAATGCTCATGCAAGGAGCGAGATCATTTGCTGTCTTCCATCCTGAGGCGCAAACAGAAATGTAAGTGACAGCAGGGAGGCTTTCTAGAGCTAAATTTGTCTTCGCTAAGGCATCATCGACCTTGAACAAAAGATTTTGAAGGAAACAAGCGCCTAAGAAGAGAGTCTGCTGAAAAGGATGGGGGAAGTAAATTATGCTCTGACTCAGTTCCTGTTACTCAGGATCACATGGGCCCAAACTACAATAAATTTAAACATGAGAAAAAGCTTATTTTGCTTTAAAGAATGGTGAGACCCTGGTTCTTCTTGCCCATAGAGGCTGTGTATCTTCTATCTCAAGTAATACATAAAACCTGAGGAGATGTGGCTGTGGGCTACAAGATCTGGGTGAGTCTGCTCAGCTTCCATCCCCTGAAGCCCCTTACCTCCTCTGCAGCCCTGCCACTCCATGGCTTGTGATGGCTGGGCCCTGCAGCTTTACATGTCTGGGTCAGTTTGGCATGCTCAGTACCTGCTGCAGGGCACAAACCAGGCACCCACACCAGGAGCACAGCTCAGCTACCCCGACATCTCAGGGTGACAAGAACCATAGGTTTAGATCAGATATCAGGAAGAAAGTCTTCACTGCCAGGGTGGTGAAGCACTGGAACAGGTTGCCCAGACAAGCTGTGGATGTCCCAACCCTGGAAGTGTTCAAGGCCATCTTGGATGGGGCTCTGAGCGACCTGGTCTAGTGGAAGGTGTCCCTGCCCTTGGCATGAGTGCTAAATGATGACGACCTTTAAGGTCTCTTCCAACCAAACCCATTCAAGGACATTGTCTTTTCCAACACATACCAAATCATTCAAGGACACTGAGATGCTGGAACATGTCCAGAGAAGGACAGCAAGGCTTGTGAAGGGTGTAGAAATACGTCTTATGAGGAATGGCTGAAGGAGCTGGGTTTGTTTTGTCTAGAGAAGAGGTGGCCCAGGGGATACTTCACTGCTTTCTGCCTGTAAGGAAGTTGTAGTGAAGTGGGCATTGGTCTCTTCTCCTATGCCTGCACTGAGAGGACATGGGGAAAAGGCCTTAAGCTGAGACAGGAGACATTCAGGTTAGACACTAGAAAAAAATGTTATTGGTAGGGTGGTGAGGCATTGGAATAGGTTGCCCAGGGA
>VYXF01001326.1:291535-334029 GCA_013397295.1 Polioptila caerulea
GGGAGCACATTTGTCACGTAGCTTCCTTCCTTAATGGTGTTTTCCAGGACTTCTGTCCTGTACCTGTTGTTGCTAAGGCTCAGAATGTCACTTTCATGACTAGTCAGCAGTTGGGTTCCTGATTGTGCATGTTCAGTACAAATTCTGTGAATCATTTTAGGATGGATGGACACAATACAGCGTGTAAAAAGAGAGAGAAGAAATTTGTCTGGCTATATTCACAGTTCATTGCTGAACTTCCTTCAAGTGCAGAGTTGTAGGGACCATCTTGGGCCAGGAATGTATCTGCAGGTAGTGTAGCAGTGAGTTGGATATAGTAGAAAAGATGTCATGGGTGATCAGGAAAAATGGTTTGCAAAAAGGAGACTATGTGTAGACTGAAGAAGCTGTTTGGCAGAAGCCGGAAGGAATTTGATTGTTTTGGATTTTGCTGGTGTCACTCAGTGTCGTTGGTTTGTGGTTATTTGACAAGCAGTGCTGGTACACGCTGTCTGTTTAGTCTCTGACAGTGAGGGATAAATGCTACAATTGTTATCCCTGGTCATTTATTGTAAATCTTTTGTTTATTGTCACATACTGGTTCAGTTGAACAAGAAACAATTATTGACTTATTTCCTCAGGATAAAGCAGACCTGATGTAAGTTACCATATGACTTACAACATATAGAAGAAAGTAATTGCCTTTAGCTTTTTTATAATAAAACCTGTCTTATATAGCATCAGTAGCCCATTAAGTTTGTGTTAATGTTCGTTCAACACTGGCAGTTATCAAAACCTTTGTGCTTTTCAAGTGAGGATAGAAAGCTGAGTTAGGTACTTCTGGATGAATCTACTTCAACAATGATGACAAGGCTTTGATTTTTCCCTTTTATAACTATATTTTCTTTCTCTTTGTAGCGTATAGCTGGAATAACAGCCATGTTGCAGCAGTCTCTGGAAGGACTGCTCTTGGAAGGCCTTCAAAGTTCAAATGTTGACATAATACGCCACTGTCTACGCACTTATGCAACAATTGACAAAACACGAGATGCAGAGGCATTAGTTGGTCAAGTGCTTGTAAAACCTTATGTAGATGAGGTAAGACAACCTAAAAAAAATTCCAGTTGTTTTCCAAAAATGCTTTTTTTTCCCTGTGAACCTCCAGCTTTTGTTAGCAGCTTCAAAGTATCTTTGTGGAGAGAACAGGAGAACTGAGCCCCAACAAAATGTCAGTTTGGTGATTGTTGCTCATTAACAAAAAAAGGATGGAGGAATTTTCTTACCTGCCCATCACCAGTTTCAGGCTATATCCAGTTGAGATTCTTTTTCTTACCTCCATTTTTCTTTGGCTAAAGGATCAAAAAACCAAACCTCCCCTGTTTAGGACAGGTTTCCATTGGATGTCTGCTAAGTGCTGTAACAGCTGCTACAGTGTGGGACGTGTCTTTCTGAGCATCTCTTCTTTCACCACCTCTGCATTGTTCCACTTGTTTATGTAGCAAGAGGCAAATCTGTTCAGACATGTGGAAGAATACCAAGAAACAAGCTATTGTTCTTTTCCTACTGTCTTCCTTCTCTTTATGGCAAAGATTATCCCTTTTCACAGAGTATGAGGTACTGTCCAGACAAATTGATTTGCTAGCTGCATTAAAGGCTTAGCAATGTCACAGAAGATTCTTTGCTTTGGCTTGCCTGTATTTTGGAATTGGGCCAACCAACTCAGCATTTAGAAGGAGTTTTTACTTTATTCTGAGTTTTATTACCTTTTACCAGTTGTCTGTTTAACTTGACAGACTGCTTCAGGTGACGGTAATGTGGCAGTGGGTTGGGAGCCAGACACAGTGGCTCACATATGAAAGAAAGGAGCTCCTTCCCATTTTTGGGGCCAGTCTTGGCAGTTAAGAGTGGGACTTTGAAGGAAATAATAATTCAAGCTGGCAAGTTATACTTAAAAAATACAATTAAAAAAAAAATATGGTTATCCTGGTGTTTGGGGTTTTAGTGTTAAGAGTTTCGTAAGTCTTGCATTACGGCATATTGTATATTCAGTTTTCTGGCATTTAACATTGAAGCTGTTCCTGGCAGGTGATGGTGGAGGAGTATGTGCAATCCCACCCTAATGGCCTCCAGGCGATGTACAATAGGCTGTTGGAGTTTGTTCCTCATCATTGCCGTCTCCTGCGGGAAGTAACAGGGGGAGCAATTTCCAGGTAAATATCTTGGGCTTTCTCTCAGCTGCACTGAAGTTACAACAAGTATCATATACTTTGAAATCCTTTGCATTATCGGCTTTCATGCACTAATTATGTATCTGGCCTTTCCTGAAGATTCATAGTTCTATCTCATGCCTGTGTTTTTCAAAACAAAGCAGTGAACAGACTTGGCTGGTGCTGCAGCCCAGAGCTGCAGAGGAAGCAAAGACAATCCAGTATTTCAGTAGTAGAAGTGAGCCCTGTGTGTAATACAGTGTGTCAGATAACTTGGTTTTTGAACCCATTCAATATGGTTGTACACTTCATCCAAGGAGAAGAACATAATAAAGCTATTAAAATATAAGTTCAGAAGTTATTGAGTTGTTAGTGCACATCAGAAAAGTGGGGATGATCCTCAGGGGTTTGACTGATTTGTTGCATGTACTGAAACTACAGGTTGGGATTCTTTGAATTAATTTGTGCTTCCACCGTGTTCTCAAAAAGTGCTTAATTCCTTATGCAATTAAATTGCCTGTTTTCAAGCTTAAATAATTCAGGTCTACTGAATTGTATCCATTTATTCATCTGTTTGCAGGATAGTTAATATGGTAGGCTGCTGCAATTAGCAGAACTATGGATGTAGCCCCTAGGGAGTGCAGAATTACTTTTTTAATTAGTCATCCATTGCTGAGCTTTTTATGACTCCTAAGCTTTACTAACATTTTAATTCTTTAAATCTCTCAGCAAATTTTAATAATACTTCTTAATGATGAAATGTTTCTACTTTGTAGTCTGGTGTGCTAAATTGGAATTCAATGCTTTTATCTCTTCTGCTCTCAATTTTTAAGTTTTCATAATCAAGGTAGCTTTTAATATTTCGATCAAACACAATATGTATAAATACACTTTGGAACAGTTAGGAAAAAGTTCTTCTTTACATTGCATCACATTATTCCTACTTGGTAGGTCTTGGTAGGTCTTGGAAGTTTGGAGCTTTTAAAACCTGAATTATACTAATAATAATAGGATTTCTCAACTGAAATGTACTAATTTTCCAGTAAACACTTGCAAAATATATAACTGATAAATTTTTAAAACACTTTGAGAGTTACAAAAAAACACCTTGCATTTGATGAGGCTATGGAATCAGATAAGGAATCTTCAAAGGAAGAACAGTTTAAGTGAATCAGCATAAATATGTAAAAAAATTAATTGCATTTTGTCTAGTGCAGTGCATCTATTTTTTAGTGATTCCTGCCTCCAAAGAGAAGCCTGGTGGTAAAATATAACCATGGAATAATTGCAATTTTTTTCAGCGAAAAAGCAGATATTGTTCCTGGATATGATTTCTTAGTGAATTCGGTGTGGCCAGAAATAGTACGTGGTTTGGAAGAGAAATTACCATCACTTTTTAACCCTGGAAACCCAGATGTGTTTCATGAGGTAATTAATTTTCATTTTTTCCATTTCTAATTTTTGTGACAAACTCAAGAATTGAAAGAGTCATGTTCTCTAACTTTTTCCCCCCTGCTGCTTTTGTCTAAATTCATGTTGTTGCATGGATTGGAAGAGGAGGTTATCTCAAACCACTCGGTTCAATTTTCATAGGAATTAATTCTCCCCTCAAGTTTGTTAGGAAAGCTCATTCAGAAGTTATTGGGCACCATTTAGTCAGATGAATTAGTGTTCATTTTGGGAGTAGAATTGCAACGTAATGGAAGGTGGGAGTGGATGACTCCAGTGTTCACTCAAGTTTAGAACTTCTGTATAGCAGGAGCTGTCATATTAAATACCTGGGTTGCAACTTGTTTTTTACTATGGGAAGATTAAAGAAATTTGTTGTTTCACGTGCTTGCTTTAGCTTTTGCTCCCTTGTGGTTCTGCAGATTATGTCGTGATTATAAACACAAGTCAACTAAAACCTGAAAATACTAGGCAGCACCATCAGGTTTAGAAAACAGAGGTAGTATTTCTCTGGTATCACAAGCTTACATTAAGTAATCAATTTAAAGTACTTGTCAGTCTTGTATTTTCTTCATTGGCAGTGCTGCTCTGTCTCTAAAACATCATTTTTTACTAATGGGGAAATAAGATTTCTTGGTCTAGTATGAAGATTGGCTCTGGCAGTGCTTTACAGTATGTCACAAGTAGAAAATATGAACTTTCTGCGTGTCCTCATGTCCTGCCTGCTTGTATTTAACCATGATTACTGAAAAATTTGGATATTTTTCCCCTGGCAATTTGACTTGTGATTAGTTTGAAACATTTTATTTTCAAGATAGAGATGGGAAGCAGTGATAAATTGTGTGAAGGAAGGCATTGTTGGCATATCAGGACAGATGACTTAAGGAAATGCTGGCTTGCTGGTGGAGGTTTGTAGGGCATGTGATTCTTCACGTGTTCCTGCAAAACTGCTTTTACTAAACATTTAGGTTTTTTTTTCTTGGAATTCAAGTGTTCTTTTGTACAGATAGATTGAATAAGTGAAGGCAGGTAGGCATGACTGTGTGCGTTTGCAGTGCTGTCTCTGAATTAGAACCAAATTACATGAATGCTGATGAAAGCTGTGATAGTGCCATGCAAGTGACACCATAGTGTGTTCCTCCTCCCTCATGAGAATTTTTAGTTTCCCATGAAGTTTTAGTCACTCTTCAAGCTTTCACCTTATGCCCTACACACTGCAGACTGTGAGCCTTGCTGGGCTTTTGCTGTACTGTGCTGCATGATGTAGAGGAGTGTATTTTGTCTCCAGAAAAGCTGCGTTTGCTTAAAAGGCCTGTCCTATGTTACACTGATACTGGGCAACAAAGGCACTGTGTTTCTTGAAAAAACACTCAGCAATTCAAGAACACCACGTAAAAACCCAACATTCACCCATGACTTCCAGGCAAATAACGTTGTAAATCCAAAGTACTTTCCAGACTGCTTTTGACTACGTAAGTGACTCAGAGTCATTAAAATTGTTAAAATATTTTACTTTAAAATCAATACAAAGTTGAAATGCCAAGTGTAAAAATTCTATTACATGTATCTAAAGACTTAAAGTTCTGAATTAAGAGGGAGGGAAAAGCCCTTTAAAATTGTTTTTGCACTGATGATGAGCCGAGTAATGCTACACAGATTTTAGACAGTAATCTTTCATCTCCATTTTCCAAGTTGATAGAAGTGCAGAAAAGTCTTTTTCTCTATGTTTATTTGCATATGTATCTATGTGTAGGTTTAATGCAGAAAAGTTTGAATATGCAGTATTATCTGTTAAGGGATTTTTAGGTGTGGAGGAGAGAGAGAGATTGAAACATTTGTTTTAAATCCTTTAAAAATCAGACTGGCATTGTTAAGTATGTTAAAATAAGTGTTTGTTTGTGTGAGATAGTTTTTTTAAATTGTTTCAGATTGATGTGCCCTTATTTGAGTTAGATCTGTAGATTCATGGGTATCTGAAAAGAATACTTCTTTTATCCCTAAACATTTATTTGAGATTAAGTTTAGATTTCTCTTTTTGAAAATTGCTCAATTTTGGTTCCAAATTTTACTTTAACTGTGCAGTCCACAATCCAATTCTAGAAGCTGAAATAAGAACCAATCTTGCAGTTAGTTCCCTCTCCTGGAAGTAATGTTCTCAATACTGAGATAAATGTCTGTTGAGGTGCCTTCTATTTTGAAAGAGATGGATTCTTACAGAGTGTTTGGTTTACATATCTCTGACTTACACTTAGGGTAGCAGAGCATTACCAGCTTCTTTGGCTTTTTACAGTGCTGGGTTTATTATCTGAGAAAGGAGACCTGAAAGAGAACTAATCTGTCATTCAGTCTGGGTCTAACTCTCATACCTTTTATGGGTTCATTGTGTTATAAATACAACCGGGTTAGGAGAAAATAAGTTACTTAAAAACTTCCGTGTGCGTTTTTCAGAATACTATCTTGACACTGAAACTGCCATGTCACAAGAAAAATATTCTGTAATTATACCTTTAACAGAGAGTTACGGACTCACTGAGATGCACAATACGAAAGCATCCCTGTGGCAGTTCATGTCCTTTGTTCACAGGAGAGTTTTTGAGAGCAGACCCTCTAAGCAGCAATGCAGGGGCTTCTCCTGATAACATTTTACTGCTGCACGAGAGGCTAAATCACATCACTCCCATAGTGCTCTGGATTGTGGCTTGAACCCTAACCTGCAGTGAAGTCAGAAGCACTGAGAGATTCAGTCAGGCTCATTTAATTAATTCAGTAGGGGATTTATGAGAATATATGTAGGTTTTATGGCTGTTTCCTATTTTTTTTAATAAACTTGCACAGAAACCAAACTGGCTGTCATTCCATAGAAGTAATTTTAACTGTAATTGTGTTTTGATTTAAATTTTTTTTGTCTGTTAGCAAGGTCTATTTTGTATGACATTACATTTTTTGCACTGTTTTACTTCTGGATTTCATCAAGTGTTTGGCTTTCTACTTAATGTGTGATTTAATTTATTATTTCATTATTTTTAGTGTTATGCAGTTGAGAACAAATCCACAGTATGTTTGTGGATTAATTTTTTTTTTTTTTTTTTTTTTCTTTCAACCACCNACTTAATGTGTGATTTAATATTTTTAGTGTTATGCAGTTGAGAACAAATCCACAGTATGTTCGGGGATTAATTTTTTTTTTTTTTTGCTTGCAACCAGCTTAATAGTATTCATAAACATCTTATTAGAAGTATACACTGGATGAAGTTAGTTTATCTGAAATTGTTTGAAGTTCTTCTGCATATATTTGATATTTGTGAAACATTTTTAGGGAACAGATCTAGAAATTCTTATAATACATGTCCTGTGTAACAGACAAAGATATTTGTGCTTCCGTTCTCTTGTGAGGTTGGCTGTGTGTACTTTTGAGTCTCATTCCTGATTATTTCTGTTTGTTGTATACTTTTATCTGCTGCACCCTACTCTGTTAGTACTGTGCAGCAGCACCCCAGTGATTGAGCTCAGAAATACTCACAAATCTCTGATCAGTTCTACTTGATCAGTGTGCTTGAACAGTTTCATGCATTTTAAGTGTCCTTACCATGGAGTAATACTTTCCAGTTGATTTGGTTTTGGTTTCATTGCAGTCCGGGCTTGTATGATTAGGTGATGAGGGGCAGTGTCAGCCCGTCCTGAGCCTCAAGCTCAGTTGTATCATGATACAAGAGTTTTGCTGAGTGGGTTGTTCCTTGTTTGCTGGGAGCCTATGTGTGATCAGAATGTTCCTTCTTTTCCTGCAGAAATACACCACCAGTATGGATTTCGTACGGAAGTTTGAACGGCAGTGTGGCTCCCAGGCCAGCGTGAAACGGTTAAGAGCTCATCCCTCTTACCACAGCTTTAACAACAAGTGGAACTTGCCTGTATATTTTCAAATAAGGTTGGCATGATTTTTTTTGTTCACTCTTTCAAAAGCAGAGGCTAGTCACAGCAAGATGATCTGGCTTAAGGTCACATCTTGTTGTTCAAAGTCTCATTTGTCAACAAATCATAGTGGAAATCAAACTAAGAATTTAATTACTAAGTCAAATAATTTTTATGTATCTTGCAACAATTTAGCAAAAAAACACATAAGTACTCTTCAATATGTACTGTGTTGTTACACCAGATTTGATAAACTACTTCTAAGACTTCCAGGAACAGATCTAAATAAGTCTTGAGCTCTTGTTTCAAATTCTTTTTCTCCAGTGTCCCTGAAACTAAGCTGTATGTTGAAAGATCCTACTTGCACAAATCTGGAAGAATACTTACTGTGAGGGAAGAAATCGTTTTTCTTAGACATATAGAACTAAAGGACTTAAGAACTTTAAGCTTTTCCAGATCTAGCCATGTTTCTAACATTTTTTTTTTTTGTCTCATAGGATGTACTCTTTAAAGTGCTGAGCCTTGTAGCATTGCTTTCCCAAAGATTGTCCTCCTATTCCCTCTTCCTGAGGAGCTAAGTAGTAACTTCTAGGNCATCTATACAGTATTTTAAATCCAGAATGAATCTACACTTGCGCTGAAGAATTCCATCCAGGAATCTTAGGTGTGGTAGAGTTAATATAAGTGACAAGAACACGGGTCTGGGAGCTGGGTCTTAATATTTTGGCAGTTCATGGTGTTTTGTAAAACTGTAGTCACAACATCTGATACCCTGATTTGGTTTTTTGCTTGCATCTGTTCCTGCTGTTGTGTAGTGAACTGACAAGAATCTGTTACTCAGGGCAAAAAAAGACTGATGTTCAATTTCCCCAAACCACTTAACTGTGCAAATATTCATGCTGGCCCGAGGGAAGGGGCAGGAGTATTCACTGCATAGTGGTGCACAGACTAAAAGTGTCTGTGGAACTGCAGCCATTATGAATCTTTTAACAGATATGTATCATTAATAGGTCTCTGTGTCTGCCCTTTTTGTTTCAAGTGCAACTTTTCTAGTAGGAGACCAACTGATCAAACTTTGATAGTCTTGCTCATGAAATTGAAATGGAGCTTCAGCACATTATTTCTCTTCAAAAATGTTTCCTATTAGGTATTCTGAGCTCTGATTGATTAAAACACTTTTTAAAAAATCATTTTTCTTTAATCCAAGATTACTGTAAGTCTAAATATTGTACTATTTCGAGAAATGTTTGGATAACAGCAGCTGATTAATCCTTGGCCATATTATTCCTTTATATTGGCTAACTTTGGAAGTGCCCATGAATTCTTTAGTGCATAATTGTGAAAATGATACAACATATTAATTATATATATCAGGGAAGCGTTCTCTTGGTGTGTGTTAATATCCTTTAAGTCATACAAGATTTTTATTGAACTGTTATCTCACACTTTGACATTTGTAGTTAAGATTGTTTGGTTTTTCCTTTTTTCAATTACAGAAATTCCTCAGAGAAATCAGCCATTACTAAAGCCTTTAGAAATGATCCTTTGAGGAACAGACTGATGTTCAGGCATTTCTTCTGTAGCAGTGCTGGCACAAACAGCACCAGTAGCTCTTCCCCACGTTTGATTCTTTTGGTTATGTCAGTACAGCTGATTGTGGAACTGTGGTGAACCCCACACTGGGGAAATTATTTCCTATTATTTCCATTTTCAGCAAAAAATGTCATAGTTAAAAACTTTACTCTGTTCTCTAATCCTTTTCACCATAAGACTTAAAGACACTGTTGATGGAAGCAGTGCATAGGCAGAACTGAGGTTTTGAAGCCATTTCACAAACATGTTTAGTTGCTAAACATTCATCATAGTCCATTAGGAGTTTGAACAAGAAAAGCTAGGTGGGCCCCTGCCCTGATCTGGAAATGATAGGTAAGATACTTTAAGAGAAACCCTACATGTTTGTGATTAGTAAGTTTGGTAGAAAGACTTACACAGTTACTATGCTGCACATAAAAGCAAGAAAGAGGAAACCAGTGACAACAGAATTCACTCCAGGGGAGCTTAAAATGATGCAAGTATGTAAAAGTGTCAGAGGTTTTGATAACTTTTGCTGTTGTACCTAAAAAAATTTGGAGGTGTCATTTTGGTTGGGTTTTTTTTTGTTTTTTTGGGTTTGTTTGGCTTTGAATGGTGAATTTTTTTAAAAAGGGTATTTTTAAAAGCGGAATTTAAAAAAAACCCAGGTGTCCTTGAGGAACTATTGATTTTTATTAGGTACAGAATTGTTTGCAGAACCTTATGCTACTGCTCATTAACAAACATGTAGAAAGCTGGAGCTCCAGTATCACATGACATATCTGAAGGTTAAAGAAAGTATGTGTCAATTTGTTTGTTTTTAGTTTATTAACAGTAACAAAAAAAAAGCTTCCCTCCTGGAAAAGCTGAGGACTTGTCACTCTGTGAGCTATCATTTTGATAATGTTGCCAACCATGACTTTATTAATATCCCAAATTATAGTTTTGTATGTGCCTGTAAAATGTCAAAGGTTCTCTTTCAAGTGTTTGAATGCTGATGTTAAGTTGGGCAACAATAACCCCAGGTTTAAAATCTGTGTGTCCATTGATAGCAGATTGAAATAATACTAAAATAAACACTGAAAAATGTTTAGGTATCAATTTAAGCAACTGTTGAATTGTGTATTCAATATTTTTCTTTGTCTCAGATTCAGAGAAATAGCAGGGGCCTTAGAAGAAGCACTTTCAGATACACTAGAGGAAGCACCAGGTAAACTTTCATTGCAAAAAATATTTATTGTAAAGAAATTGATTGTATAAGTAGTGGTGATCACTCTGTCTCTTGAGTATTCAGGAACATGCATCCCATGGTTCACATGAGCTTCCTGATTTCTGATTAGCTGATCAAACAGTATTAAACATTGTTACAGAGATGGCAGTGTGAGAGTTCTGTTCAGTGATCACTTTGCTTACTAAAAACCCCCTCTTTAGCAGCTGTCATTAACATCCTTATGGAACCATCCCCTCAGTGAAGAAGGAGTTAGCATTTAACATCCTCTATGGGACAACCAAAAGGCTATGCTGTGTTATTGGGGCAGAATTTTCCTAATTGTTTTAGCACTGTGTAGAGGTGAAAATGGCTGTCTGTTGGCTGCATTTAGGCTTGCTGTCATTCACAGTGTTGGTGTCTGCTCCAAAAATATACATTGATTTATGAGATGAGGAGGTATGCACAGGAAGAGTAAGAGTGGAAGGGTATAACCTGATACATGGATTAGAAGCATATTGTAATCAGAAGAACTAATTTCAGCTAACAGAATAAATACTTATGAAGAAGGTAGCTGTGAGCCACCTAAATGTCTGTATGTTTGTATCCACACATGCCCTCTGAAACAAGCCAGGAGAAAAAAACCCTAATGGATACAAAATTTATAAATCTTACCACTTCAAGGGATAGGCCTGGAACTTGCAGACACATTCCTCATCTTTCTAATTGTATTCTCTAAAATGTTTCTGTGTAAACTGCTTTAAAAGTATTTTGCTTAAATATGGATATTTGTACAGTATTTTAAATAAATATTTATAGCAAATATCTCATATAACTGGGAGAAGAGCAATAGTTTAGTGCTAAGGGAGTATTGTGTTATGGCTGGCAGGCATAGCTAGTGTAACTTCTTGAAAAGACTGCCAAAAATTATTTTGGAAATTTTCTTTCCTGAAGTGGATTATTTGACCAAGCTGTTTCTGCCCTTACTGCAGGCAGATTCTCATTTCTTGCTTTTGCCTGCACAGCTACAGCAAGACTTTAGTGGAAATGGAAATCTAAAGCATTGAGAAAATAGTATTTTAGGAGTTTGTTTCAGGCAATGCTTAATACGTTTCTATCTTATGATTGCATCTTTTAGGAAGACTTTGCTTTTTTAAATCATGGGTAGGGCAGTTGCACTGATGTTGCATCTTTTAAAAACATGCCTAGGAACTTGACCTTTGTTGCCTAATTGTTCCTAGCTGGGAGCTCCTTCTGTCTCCTGGCCACTCACATGGTGTGGACGAGTCTTGTGAAGTGCTGGTCAGATCAGATGTTTTTGCCGCTTTTAGCGCACCGCCTGTGGAAGCTCAGCCTGCAGATCTTGGCACGCTACTCTGTCTTCATCAGTGAGGTGAGAGAGCAGCCTGCTTTGAGGGGTTGGTGATGGGGTATGCCCATCAAAAAGAGACTTTTTGAAGCAAAGTATGTTGTTGCCTTTTTCCCAGCCTGGAAATGAAACCCGTGATAATTTTAGTAAGGAGGTAATATAAAAGGGGATCTTTATTTGGAGGCCTCCAGGAGCAGTTATGGAAAGATGTCCACAAAAGCTCACCCCTCTGCCAGGAGTGAGTACATTTTATAGGTTTTAGGAAATTAGCATAATGTGACCTCTTTTTTAGAGTTCTTTTGTGAAGTTAATGGTTTTTAACCTTCAAGCAGTTCATGAGTTTGGCTTATAAAAATATCACTGCAGAATAAGTGATTAGTCACAAATATCAGTACTGTTGCAGTGCTACTGTCTGGTGGTTACCAAAGCTGTACTTCATGCTGCTTAATGTCACCTCTGCCACTGAAACAATAAGCCAGATCTTAGTTTTCTTCTGTTTATGTGTTGTTGATAGAGTGAATGAAGTTGTGAAACAGAGCCAGGTGATAAATAACCCTGCTAATGAGGAGTAATATAATCTGAATCGGTTGTGTAGTATTGAGAATGCAAAACTGGAGTTTCCTAGGCAGCTGGCTGAGCATCAGTGATGACTGCTTCTGAGCAGAGAAACTGTGCTTTGCTCTTGTACTGCCTTCTCCCAGCCATGAGAGTGAGCCCCTGTTTCTTGTGCCAAAGACAGACAGAGCAATAGAATAATTGGGATTTGAAGAGATTTCTGAAGTCATTTGTTGCCAATTCCTACTCAAAATAGGCCAGTTTAGAGGAGGTTGTGCAGAGCCTCTTAAGTTGAATTTTGAGTATATCCAAAGATGGTGATTGCACTCTTTCCTGGGAGCACTGGTCCAATGACAGATAGCTTTTTCCTCCTATTTGATCAGAATTTCTCTTGCTGCGGTACATATCTATTGCCTATTACTCTGTCACTGTACCTCAAGGAAAAATCTGATTCTGTCTTCTCTGTACAAGCCCCTTTGGTAGTTGAAGACAGCAGTAAGATCTCAATTTATGATTTCTTTTGTGACTCAGTGACTTAATTCTCTCAGCTAAATTAGCTCGTGGAAAGTCCTGATAAGTAGCAGAGTTAAAGCAGAGTAGTCGGGGAAGCTCTTGCCAGACAGCAGAGAGCTTGAGGAGGTGGGAGAAAGGAGTTTTTAGACAGCAGAACTGGGCTGCCCTCTACTAACCTTAGTTAGACAAATTTGTTTTAAATCGTTCAACTTTGTAGTGCACTCAAATTATTTTTAAATTTACTTTTTTGCATAATTTAGTAATGGTATTTGGTAATATCCCTCGAAAGTGAGGCATTCTTATTCTGAAGTCTTACAAGTCCTTTATATGGTGTTTTAGTTTGTCCAGCTTTAACTGCCTTCACTGTTGCTAGGGTTCACACTTCCATGTGATGTTTCAGGTTTCTGTGAGGCCCATTTCCACTGAGAATACAAAGGAAAGCAAGAAACCTGTGCCAGTCGGTAGAAAGGAATCTTCTTTAAGCCTCAACCCCAGTGAGGACCAGGGGAATGGATCTTCTCCAGAAAGTCTGCCATTGTCTTCTATATCTAGTACTCAGCTGATACATGTTGCTGCAGATCTGGACAAACTCCAGGATCGGGTTTGTGCTTTTGACTTTACTTAGAAAGCATCTTCATTGATGTTTTTGGCACCTTGTAGGGGCATTGTTTAAAATACTGTACCATAGTTTTTTTTTAATCCTAAATTCTAAAACTTGGGGTGTCTGATACCTGAAATACATGGCCTCCTCTGTGCTTATTTGGAATGGCAGATTATGGGTAAACCATTTCAGGTATTTTAATTCTTTTTATCAGTAGCTGCTGGATTTAACTCCTAAAATGATATCTTTCTGCAGTTTTTTGGTGTGAAGTGACAGTCTGCCAATCTTACCTTCTCTAGTAAAGTCTTTGTTGCAGCTTGGAGTGTGGTGCAACATTAATGTTATCTTCCCTTTCAAGTGTTTGCTGGTTTTAGTCTTGGAGGTGGGAAAAGGTTTTATCATCATGATTATACTTAATTAATGATCCAGAATCTTGAGGAGAGGTGTATGTTGTTAATTGTCTCCCAGTAGAGATGATTCCTGTGTACATTTATTTTCAGTAAGGCTGAATTTTCTGTAATTTGTGAAGTTGTAAATTGCAGGTGGATTTTGTTAATTCTTTATTATTTCCTCTGAGTACAATAGTAAGGTAGAGGATTTAGTGTTTTAGCCTAAATTCCTGTGCATATTGTAAACTTCTAGTATTGATTACGCAGAAATGCAGTAAAACCATAGGAATTGAGGGTGTCTTGTGATGCACTTCAAACTTACAGGATCTAGGAAAAGTAATGAAAATGTTTATAACATGACTGTATCTCTCTCGGTTTTGGATTGTTTTCTTCAGATTCCTGACATCTTAGACATGATTAAACCAAAGCTTGAAATGATTGGCTTCAAGAATATATCTTGCATTGCAGGTAAAGCTGAGAGGCTCCTTCCTCTTTCTCCCAAATCCCCTCTGCCAAACTAATGAAATCAACTTTTACAGTTTCATTATTTAGAATGAAAATACTTAATGAAACTTGCCTTCTGTTTAAATTGTTGAGTAGAAACAATCTTGAACAGACCTGTTGAGTCTGGAAAATGTTTAACTGTTAAAATTGAGTGAGTCTAAAGTGCTTTTGCAGTTTTTCTCCATAAAGTGAGGACTTTCTCCTAGAAGATTCATATCATAAAGTTTTTGAAAGAATTGGGGAAGAAGACATAAGGAGAAGCTTTCCATTATCCAGTTGAAACTAAAATGTTTTTCTAAAATGACTGCTGTCTCTCAGGCCTGATGAGTCATGTGAGGAAGAGGGTTATCAAAGTATCATAGTTAAATGTCTTAACTTAGAGGGTAGAAGCAATTCAGTACTTTAGCCTCCTTTTTTCTTTCTGGATTTTTGTTTTGGGTTGGGTTGGTTTTTGGATTTGTCTGTTTGGTTCATTTGTTTGGGTTTTTTCACCTGACCATTCTTTATGTGAAATATGGGGTTTGATTTTAATTTAATAATTAAAGCTAGGCATGTAGCTGCATGAGTGAACCAGTCCCTGTCTGCAAGCATAGAAGTTCTGCATCATGAGTTCCACTGAAATCCCTAAATCAGAACTACTGGTAGATGTCCAAGTCTGTTAGAGTTGTAGGAGCTTGTGCACATCCCCTGATCAGTAGATGGTCTGTTGCCAGTCACAGCTTTGAGTTGAACATACTCCAGTCATTTCGTAGGGAATTTAGAGAGAATTTCACACAGTTTCTTTGGAAGGTCAGAGCCTTTTGATTCAAGCCTTGCTTCATTGCTAATACTGGAAAAAACTTGAACCTGGAGAATGTAACTTTACTCCACTTGTCTTTTCTTGCCTCTATCTGTGTTTCTGGCTGAGGAATGGTTGGTGTTACTGGCAGTGTTTTATAAATGGCTGGTGTGTATTTATTTGGTAAGCATATCCTATACTTGACACCAGATAGTGAGTGAGGCTGGGAGGCTGAGGGAATTTACATAATTTGTGTTGTGATTGGGCAGGGTAGCTCAGTTTAAACTTCAGCATTTTTACTTTAATAGGAGCCTTGGAAGATTCAAAGACTTCTTTATCAGCCTGTGTGCCTACCTTGAATAACAGGATTATCCAAGATCTCAGTGAGTCCTCCTTTACATACCTGAAGAGTGCACTGGAAGTTCCAAGATTATATAGGAGAACCAACAAGGTCAGTGTTACTTGCTAATGAAAAAAATAAATCTCAGAAGGGCTTGTGCTGAGATTCTTAGGAGTTCTTCAGGCCTGTCCATTTCTGCTTGACAGAGCCTGTGACCGTGTCTTCAACCTAGTGAAGTGTAGTACAAAGCTGTAGGTATTTTAACAGAGGGTGTAGTAGTCTGTTTTGGGCACTGAGTCAGCTTTCTCTGGAATCAGCTTGAGCACAAAGAACTTTAAGAATCATACCCTAATATGATCCTGAATAATAGGAATTAGTTAATAGGAATGGCTGGCACATGCATCTCTGAAAAAGCTTTGGGCATTTTGAACCTTGTTCTGTATCACGCTGTATAATGCTACTGAATAATTCTGTGATGGTGTCTTTCCTGTGTATAATGATCTCTTCATTGACTTGTCCTAAATGGTTTATGTGTCTCTTTGCTTAGGTACAAGCTTAGCATTTTTCACATGTGCTAGAATTGGGTGTTGATACTTTCAGTAAGTAAATGACTGGTTCCTTCTTCCCTGACTTGTTTCCCTGTCATCTACCAGGAGGTGCCAACTAAAGCTTCACCTTACGTTGACAGTGCTCTTAAGCCCTTCTTCCGACTGCAGAATGACTACAGAGATACCTTGAAGCAGCCCATGATTCATCAGTGGTTGGAAGGTGCTCTCTCTGAAAGCACACAGAAGTAAGAGAACCATACAGAACATTGTTTGCCTTAGTTAGAAACTCCAGTGTCCATTGAGCAGGCACAGGAAAAAATGAATTAACACAGCTGTAAAGAAAATCAAAATACAGCACTCTTTAGGTGGGATAGATTTCCTTGGATTTACTCTCGTGTTGCATTTTCAGCAGGTGAAAAGCTGGGCAGGGAATCCAAAGACCTGCTCAGATCTGTGCAAACCATGACATGGTGGATAGGGGATTTGAAAAATTGGTTAGTTCTGGGAATGCTACAGTGGACTAAAGATGTGCATTTTGTTTCAGAATTGATATAAGACCTTAATCTCGTGTTACTTTCAATGAACCATGGTTGAATTTTCAAGAATTTGAGTTCTACTGTCCTTTGACCTTTTTAATATATGTAATGATTATCCAACTTTATAGTGGTTTAAAAAAAATATTTGGGCCTTTTAGACTGCTGAAGAGATAATTGTTCACAGTTTTAATTAGGCAATCATAAAGCAATACTTCCATTAGCAGATCTTCTGTTTCCTAGTTAGCATCTTGAGAGCTTTTGAACATGAGTAGTCATATGCATTAGGTTCCTTAATGGATTTTTCTTCCATTTGTCTAGCTATATTTTAAATTCTTACTGCTGTATTTTAAATTCTTACTGAGCAGGGATGTTGCATTCTGTGTGTTCTGCCAGTTAAAGCATGTAACATGAGACAGCAATACTTGCTTTTGTTTGAAAGTTCTGCCAGAAAATTTCACAGAGACCACCTACTTTCTGCATTGTGGACAATTTACTCTTCATGGTAGCTATTTTTTTTTATATCTCTAACCTTGTCTAAAACTAAAAAATCACACCTATTTTGATGGGTTTTTTTCCTTTTCCCATCTTTATAGTTTTGCTTTGTTGGTTTGCTTTGACCTTTCTGACCATTGATGATAATATCAGAAAAATCCATGCAGGTTAAAGTATTATATGTGCTTTCTGTCTGTCCTTACACGGTTTTCCCTAATAATTCTTTGCATATTATATTGTCTGTTGGCTGCTACTGAGCATAAAATGATTTTTTTTCTGAGATTTAACCACATAGTAATAATACTGAGGTTTTAAACCATAGTCAGAACACGAGTTCTTTCTTACCCTTTGCCTCCTTATGCCTTCCTGCTCTTCCTCTTCTGGTACCTTTCAGAATAGACTTAAAATTGTAAGACAACTTTCCACCTTCACCAACTGTTCTTAAAATTTTTCTTAAGTATTTTGGACAGGGCTAAGCTTAGGTGGGTCTTGATTGCACTGGTCATTTTCATTTTACACAAAACCTCTTTTTCAAGCTTGGTGTCTCTTAACCAGTTTTTAGTGCATAGAAAGAAGCTTATTGTTAACCCACAGCATTTGTTAAATAATATGGCTGAAGAGCTGCAGAGATTCCTGGAATCTCAAGGTTATTGAGCTAAAATATCTTAGGGTGAATTCTTGGCTGTCTCTTCACATCTCTGTGCCTGGTTAGTTTTACTTCTGAAGCTTCAGGAAATCTGGTGACACCATGCAAAGTAGCTGTTACGTAGTTCCTTGGACCCAACCAGAGCTATTTTCCCCCCCAAAAAAGCAGTTCTTCACTTTTCAAGCTGAATTAAGTTCTAGGATAAACTTGGTGGCAGTGGTTAAACACCAGTAAGACTGGCAGGTTCATTTCTTAATTCCTTAGAATTCTCTGTTGAATTCTGTTTTCATGGTTTGTTGCTACTATTTTCATAATTTTGTTTTAAAATATCCTCACTGACAAGAGACAAGTCAAAGAAACAAAATATCTTAAATGGAGGAATATTGTAATTTTTTTATTCAGAATACTGATGCAGTAATTAATTTCTTGCTGTAATAATACATTCTTGCATCTAAATGGAAAAAAAAAAGAGCATAAACTAGTTAAAAATCACTGGGGGCTAAATTTGCTTAAATGGCAGAAGGATTTGGGAGTACAACAGAAATAGGAATTAATCACAAGTGAGTGGGACTAGGAAATACCAAGATATGAAAAGAAGACATGACTGCCTTTTGCTGGAATACTTTTGCTTTTCATAGAATGATACCGTGAAACAAGTTTCCATGGCACTGGCAAGCACTTTTTCTTTAGCCATCCCTATCTAATTACCTTTTTAAAAAGCTTGTCTGCTTTCTGTTGCCTCCTTGTTTAAAAGTAATCATCAGGAAGATTCTTTCAGCTCTTTTAATTCCTAAAGTGATAGTTTTCATAACGAGGCTCTTTGAAAGTTAGATATTTTAGCAAATTACAGAACATAGCTCAATCTGGTCACTTCTCTCATGGATCTCTTAATTTCCCATTGTTTCTGTTTTCTTATTCCTACATCACTGTCCTGGGCATCTCTTAATTTGTATGATATGCTCTTCCCAATTGGGCATGGGATTTCAGTCCATAAGGCTCTTTGAAGTTCTGTTGAGTAGTTGATGTGTGTACTTTGTTTGATTCTATGCTTTCTTTCGTGTGGATCCCACCTTGTGGGCAGTGGTGTTTTATTTTATCTCCACCATTTCTAAATTAGGGTTAGGGTTCTTCTGACTTTTCCTGCCAGCTTCCTGAGACTCCTGTTTAAATCAGTTTCTTCATTTTATAATAGGCATTTCTGACTGGTGTGCACATGTGTGCTCTCATATACACTCTTATAACTTGCCTAAAAATACATGGGTTTTGTTTTGTCAGGCTGTTGTTCCTGTCCTGCTTGTAAAAGCAGTTTTACTCAATATTCTATTGATTGTAAAGAGGGGCTGATTTTGACTGTTTAAAATTGAGCAGTTGCATTCCTTGGTCACTATTGAGTACAAACATCATGAACAAGTCAAAAATGTTGTGATGAATAGTCTTCAAGACCGAATAGTAATCTTCATCTTAACCTCTGGAACTAATTATGGAAATGCTGATTAATTGATAATGCTAATAAGGAGCTTCTTTACAAGGGAAGCCATTCCTTCTGGCATTGTTCAGCAGGGGCAATGATGTACTTCTGTGTATGAAGTAGGCTCTTCTGTAAAGTGGAATTTTTTTCTTTCTCATTTACCTTCCTTAATTCAGGTATTATGAAACTGTATCTGATGTGCTCAGTTCTGTTAAGAAAATGGAAGAGAGTCTAAAAAGATTGAAGCAAGCCAGAAGAACTGCAACTTCAAACCCTGTTGGTACAAATGGGGGCATGAGTGATGATAACAAAATCCGACTGCAGCTGGCCTTAGACGTTGAGTATTTTGGAGAACAAGTAAGTCATGAAAAACGAGTTTTTTATTACTAATAATGGTTTTAGAAGGGAGGTGGAAGAGGAAATGGAACTTTGAGTCAGATTTTGGTCTTGAAAGCGTTGTTGTTGTGTTTTGGGGTTTCAGTTTTTGCTTTGTGTTTTCACATTTGTATAAAGGAGAACTTTAACAATGCATTCTTTCCTGTCCTTTCTTATACAAATGCAAGGCTTGTATTTCTTACTACTCAAAATTCAAGTGCTGCTCGGTGCTTGGGAAGCATTAAGAAGAAACACTGTGTTTACAGATGAGAGGGCAGGGACCTGACTTAGGTCTGATAGAAACTTCTTTATGGCCCTTCTTTTGTTTGCCTTCTCTTGGGATTTTTCCAGCCTTGACTTTCTGCGTGGTCAGGGTCTGTTCCCAAGAGCTGTGAGGATGTCAGACTGATTTGTTGTGCTGCACAACTGTAAGTGCTTTTCAGTGCCAAATACAAAATTTTAAATAGCAAAACACAGAAGAAAATATTCCAGGAGATGTATGCAGTAGCTGCATTAAATTGTATAAGCATATTGTTTTGTACTCCTTTATTTCTAAAAATCATATCTAGATATAAATAAACTTCCAGCTAAGAGTCCGTATTGTTAGTTGCCAAGGAGTTGTCATTGATCTTGTTTATGAGCAGATGCTGTTGATGCATTGTAAGAGGTAGATTAAGTCTGCTTGTGTGTGAGCAGATGCTTTTCTCTGAAATGAGACTAAACACTGTTGGGTGGAACTGTGGAAATCTTACTAACAAAAACTATTATTTGTCAGTTTTTGCCTGGGGTTGAGCTTTTATTCTTCTTTTCCATCACTGCAGTGTGCATTTAAGCTGAACTGGGACAGATTATTCATAATCATTTAGGAGATGTTTTGGTACATGTGACTATTACAAAGAGTTCCAGCAGCAAACACCTTTTCAGAATCACTTCATTATGGTTTTAGTTAGAGCCAGATTTTTCTGCTTCACTGCACTCTTAGTTTTTTCACGGCCATAGTTTTCTTATTGTCAGACCAACAGATTTCCTGGCTAAGAAATTACTTGAAGCAACCTCTGTAGTTGTAGAATTGTTTTTGTCTCCCAGGAAGTTCAAGGCTGGAACCATAGGCTCTTGCAGCCTACTGAAATGCTTTCACTATCATGCTGCTGGCTCTTCTTGGATGTATTTACATTGATCTTTTAAGTTCTGCCCAGAAACTTCATTTGGAGTTGGAAAAAAAAGAATCAGCTGAAATCAATGCATTAAAACCAACTACAGCCAAGTTTCTCTGTCTGATTGCTTCACTGGGAAACTTCCAGCTGGCTTCAGTTACAAGTTGCCTTGAAGATGGTGAACTATTTCCCTGCAAGACAGTTCTGTAACTGGAGAGACTTAACTGAGCAAAGTTGGATACAAATTTTTTTTATAGCTTGCATATGCAGTTGTGATTTTTGCCACATGTCAATGCAGGACAAAACATAGGCTTGACTAAATGTTTTAAGTAGAATGATTAGTGGGTTTTTAATGCTTTAAAGAAAATAAATGGATTTTCTGTATCTTTTCAGATACGAAAGATGGGACTGGAAACAAGCAGCATTAAAAGCTTCTCAGCCCTTGCAGAGCTGGTTCTCACTGCCAAGGACCAGGCTTCAACTGAACCATCCTAGATATTTTTGAAAGCATGTGATTGAAGATAAACAATGTCCCTAAAAGAAAGTGGGGGAATTTAACTCTTCTTTGTTTTACCAAATAAATAGCAATGAAGTGCTTCCTGAATATCTTGAGCAGCAAATCAGTGTATCTTCTGCCTCGATAAACTTGCTTCACCAAAAGACTGAGAATTTATCAGTTATCCATTATATGGAAAGCAATCAAAGTTCTAAACTTTCTACTATAGAATAAAAGTAGAAGAAAATGTTTTTCTTATTTTTGTTGTACAACTTGAAATGTACAAGAACAAAGTTCTATGTTGAAAATAATATGTAATAAACTGTCTTCCTAACTTTCATGTCCAATATGTTTTTGAATCAAATGTATTGATTGATGGCTTTGTTACAACCTGCTCCAGAGGCAAAGTAACTGAGGTTCTTGTTAACAAGACCCTTGATTAGAGTGAAAGGACACTGAGTTACCAGAGTTTATGTATCTATATATAGAGAGCTGTATCTGTATGTATCTCAGGTTTATTTTAGAGCAGTTTGGTTGCAATGGAAGAAAGGTACGTAGCTGTTTTGGTTATTGTCTATAGAAATAGAACAATATGAAAGTATAAAGATGTCACTTAGGGAAATATATAGGGAAAAGAAAGAAAGAGAAGGAAAGCATATGAGTACATAGTAGAGATGAAAAATATCACCATCCATGGATCCAGCAACAAGGCTTGATTGTTGCCATTTTAGATGTTTGTTGGTCGAAGTGATGGTCACAGCCTTGATCCATCAGGGTGGGGGAGAAGCCTATGGAACAAAGAGTTCACTGGGTTCATACGTGTTTGGGTTCACGTGGGAATGCCCTGGTACCTCCCCTGAGGGGAGTTCTGTGCTTGAGTTGCAAGTTATTTTCCACATCTTCCTGCAATAATGATGATGGTAACACTGTGGGTCGTGAGCAATCCTCCAGTGGGAGGCAAGTCACTTGAGTTGCAAGTGATTTTCCACATCTCCCTGCAATAATGATGATGGTAACACTGTGGATCATGTGCAATCCTCCAGTGGGAGGCCCCAGAGATGAGTCTGGGGGCACACTGGGGTTGGTGGTGGCCACAGACTCCATCTGTCCCATTGAGCAGTGATATGAGTATGATCACTTGCTTGGTCTCCCACNGGGTACCTCCCCTGAGGGGAGTTCTGTGCTTGAGTTGCAAGTTATTTTCCACATCTTCCTGCAATAATGATGATGGTAACACTGTGGATCATGTGCAATCCTCCAGTGGGAGGCCCCAGAGATGAGTCTGGGGGCACACTGGGGTTGGTGGTGGCCACAGACTCCATCTGTCCCATTGAGCAGTGATATGAGTATGATCACTTGCTTGGTCTCCCACAGTTTGCCAGAGAATTTTTGTCAGGATGTGCTTACCAGATCTCACCTCTGACAAGTCTGGAATCAGCACCTTCCTGTCACAAATTCCTCCCTTCTGTGCTTATCTCAAGTTTCTGCTGTGATGGCTTATATTATGGCAAGTTCTGTCTGTGGCCTTGACAGTGTTTGAGACAGGCAGCTGTTTGCTTTAACTCTTTACAGGGTGTCAAAAACTTCCAAACATTATTCCAGCTCTCCTGGGATAAAGTACTTGCAGGAACAGGAATCTGCTGTTTCTCATGGCTGCTTTGCACTTACCTGCCTGCCCTCCCTTATCATGGGGTATGGTTAACTCTTGTTTAGGTTTTGAATGTTTTCACTTAACTGATGTGGGTTTTTCTTTTCACGACCATGTTGGTGTGAAGGGCTGCGTGACAAAAGCTCATAAATTACTTTAAATTTTGTAAGTAATTTCTACTACAAGTACCTAATTTAGAGGTTATTACATTAAGACTACCTGTTCTCTTTCAAATTAAAAGTTAATTCACTAAGCTAGAATTTGTTCAGGGCTGGTGTATTTCTGATTTTTATTATATTATCTATTAGAACTCGCCTGCATACATGTAGAATTTTTGTCACTTCAAACCCAGTTACATCAGCGCAAGGTGAATCTTTATATAGGAGGAAATTTGGAAGTGTTACTAGAGTTTAAAATGATAGAAGGATTAACAAAGACCTTTCTTGAACCTAGAGTGATCTGCCTATTGATGCTTCTCTTTCATATTTGAAGGACAGGCGACATAGTCTGGGTACAGTAGGAGGTGAATTTAAGATTTTGAAGTCAGAGAATGCCCTGGTTTTGTTTGTGGTTTGTTGTTCTGATTTTTTGCTTATTTATTTTCTTTTTTTTCCCTTACCTTGTGAAAATTTAACACTGGAATTGTAGTTCCTGATTATTAATTAAATAATAATTCCTGAAGTATTTAGAGAGCTTGGGGCTTGATGCCCAGATTATGCAAATTTTCCAAGTACTTAGAGATACAAGGCTTGTAGCACATGGCTGTTGTGTGAAGTGAAGCTGTAGTGAGCAAACCTTTCACAGCTTGAGGGCTTTCATTCCTCTCTGTTGGAAGCTGATCATATTTTAGTTGAGAAGATACAACCATGTGATCATGGTGCTTTTGAATCAATTAGGAAAGGTGGCTATCATAACTTTTCTAGTACTAAGTTTTTGAAGGGAGGCACTGAGGAAAGTCCTGCTGCTTAAAATTAAGGGGTGGTGCTTGGGTTCAATCTTGAGTGATGGAGAGCAGGATTTGTCTTTTCTAATATGCTTAGCTTCTCTCCGTTCATGGCACATACACAATCGAGGGAGCACCCAAATTTACTGCTGAAAAACGAAACAGCAAAGTGAACCAACTTGTCAGATGACAGATCTGTTTGTCTCCTTCAGGCACGTGGAAATCCTCAGCCTTAGGCACGCACTACTAGTGGATGTAACTCTTACTGCCTGTGAACAAGAAGTTTGTGTATGTATTTTTCCAGGCTTCTGATAGATGAACACAGAAAGTTTGGTCTCTCCACACCTCTTAATTTTCTTAAGAGTCAGGAGCAGACACAGCTTCCTAGTTTGAGCTACTGTTGTTTTCAGAATGTTTTCCTATTATAAAATGGATGTGTAAGTTGTAGCCTGAGACTGAGATTGTTGCACTGTGCAAGTGCTCATTCCAGCAGGTGTGCATCTCTATACAATTAAATTTCCACAACAGCTGTCACCAAAACAGCAGATTCTGACATCTGTGCACACTACTAGTGGCTGAAAATAGAACTGTTTTGTTTATATCCTCCAAAATGGGGGGAAAGGATGTAGTCTGGGTACCAAACCAAAAAGGCATGGTAATCTCTCAAAAGGAGAGATTACTTGCACTTGAGTTGCAAGTGATTTTCCACATCACCCAACTGGTTCAAGGCTTCCTACTTGTCTTCATCAACTCTCTGAGAATATAGGCTGAATTCTGTTCTTTTCAACTGAAGACCAGCTTTAATTTCAGGGCAGGAAATAACATTGTGTAGCAAATCAAAATTACTGAATGGTCCTATGATTGCTTTAAATGTCTATATCACTGGTTCTATGACAGTTCCCCATCTTTTATTTTTGTTCACTTGAAATAGGATTGAATTTTCTTTCAGTGGAACAAGACATTAGTTAAGAATTTGTGTGATCCCCCTGTTGAAAGAAAGGCATGAATTCACTTTGTCTCTGGTAAACAGAATTTTAGCACTTTCAAACACTGTGGATCAGTGAGGAGAGAATCTACCATGTGTGTTCCAATGGAGATGTCTTCTGCTACTAATCCTATTTTTTTTATTCCTTAGGTAATTTTTGAAGTGCACTTCATGACAGTTATGCAGTTTTGATTTTGTGCCTTTTTCTTCTTCTATCCTAGGACTTTTAGAATGCTTGCTATGCCTTTCTAACCTTGGAATTCAGCTGGAAGAGGTTTTGTACAATATTGAGGAGAGGAAGGACAGTGGCATGTCTTCCTCTAAAATGGTAACTGGGCTCTCAGCTTGGTAGGTTATACCAGAAGTGGACCCAACTGGTTTAACCTCATCATCTAAAGATAGCTAGCAGTATGTATTTTTGGCTGGACCACTCGAGGAATATTTACTCTCCTTTTTCCTTAAACCATTGTATTTTCAAGGTTAAAGTGGAGGGATAAGGAAGCAAACTTCATAGATTTCTTAAAAATTGGGGTTTTTTAAGCTGTCAGTAAATTGTCAGCTATGCTCCCTATAAACTGTGCTATTTGATGAAACCTAAAAATCTCATCCTTGCCTTTGTTCTCTTTCTCCAAATCTCCCACTGTTTAGAGGCTGAGTTTAGGTGCCTCATTCACTAGATTATTAGGCTGTAGATTGCATTTGGGATCTCAGCATGTGAGTGGTGTCTGTGATGCTTGAAATGTGCATTGTGGTGTGCCTGACAGAGGAATCTGGTAAAATTGGAGGAGAGTAAACAGTGCAAAATGCCATAAAAATTTTACATGTAAAATTGATGTCAGAAACAAGTCTCAGGAGAGTATACATTGTTGAAGAAGCAGCAACTTAGTTGGGAATTGGGCGTGGATGGTTTCTTTTGTTGGTTGGTTGGTTTTTACCATTTGAGTATGTAGGAGAATGGGTACCTGTACAGGTAAGTTATCTTGTTGGTATTGTAGCATTTGCTCCAGCACTCCTCTCTCTGCAGTCCTTATTCTGGTCAGTTTACTTTTGGTTCCCTGTCTCAGCCCTTTCCTTCTTCCTTTTCTTTTCCAGGGTGTCAGTGGAGAGGTGCTCTCCACCACAGAATTTCTTTTCTGAGAAGTGTGTTCAATGGGTCTGTTTTGTTTTTCTGCCTGTAACCACTGAACAGGGATATGGCGTTCCAGAGCATGCAGCCCCCACCTGTGAATAAAAGCATTTCCCCCTGAACTTTCTATCAGTGTATCCAGGGGCTCCCTCTTGATATTTTCTGCCTTCTTCATAAAAATGGAACACTTCATGGTCTGAAATTTTGTTTGTAGATGATGCTACCTTCTGACTTCAATAAGTAAATGGGATAACATTTAAATTAGTATGAAGCTGCCTCTTTCGTGCTTAGAGCTATACCATTGGCTGTAGTGCTTGAAAACATGCAACTTACTGGTCTTAAAAACATAAATCTGATTTGGAGCAGATTTCAGAAGGCAGAACTTATTTATGAACAAAAGCTCAACTGAACTGTGACAGAGAAACTTGGAAGTGAGTTTATTTGCTTATTTCTACCTCTGCATGTTCATACTTAATTACTTCTATATATAAAACAAGTACAGTATTTAGATGTTAGAGCATCTGGAGTACATACAGTATAAACGGATAAATACTTGGATGCTGTATCCTAGTATTCTGAAAGTTATTTTATTTGTAATGTTATGGCATTTTCCATGAAGCTACAAGGATGTATCAAGTATCTACATCGCTGACAGCAAGCTGCTGGCATTAGTGCATTTAGATTAGATGCACATTTGGGCCACTGTGGATGAAAATGAGCTGCTGTGCACTGCCAGATAGGCCTTGCATGGTCTACCAAAGAGATTTGCAGTTATTTTTAAGTGCTATCAGTGCTAACAATAAATCAAGAGATGAGAGGTGGAAATCCTTGTTCCAGGCTTTCCTCAGTACTAAGGTTTGTCTCCCAATTCCTCACTTCCTAATTCGAGAGTCATCTAATAATCTGTTGGTCCACTTCAATCAGTCAAATTTTTATGACTCTGTTAAGAGTTGTTCTGGACTGCTGTAATCATTTTATTCACAAATAGCTGCACCATATCCACTATTTATACTAATATATATTATTGCCATTAATGCTATTTTTAAAGAACATATGGTTTGGATATGTTGAAGTTTACAGAATTGGACTTGTTATAACCAGTAATGTTCGTCTTTGCTATAAGGCTGTAACAAATGCCTCACAGGTTATAAAGTAATGGAATTGTATTGGAATAGTAGACCTGGTGGGATTTTTTTCCTAAAAAAAATCAGAGATAATTCTGCCAGACTCAGAATTTATCCATCACAGTCCATTAATACTACCAAATCCCATTTTTAGCATTTCCATAGAGTTAAGAAGTGAACATATCCATCTGGGCTACAGAAAGAAGAAACTTCCTTTAAGCATGTTTTTGTTTCCAAGGCAAAAAATCTTGTCTTAGTGGGACAAGTGGAGCCTGCCTGTGCTGTTGGCAGCATTTTAAAGGGAAATGTTGCTGATGAATCTAGAAATCTCTGTGGATAATTGTAAAATCTTCACTGTAATGTAAAAAGGAGTATTTCTTGCAAAACTGACCATACAATTTAAAAAGCTTTTTAAAGAATGAAGAGGTCCTTTTCTATAGTAAATAAAAATAGTATAGTAAAAGCTACTTATCTGTTTTTTCAAGTTGATGCCTTGCATTGAAATGCTGCCCTACCCCACTACATCCAAAAAGGGAACTAGGAGCAAAAGAGAGACAAAGAATAAAATGGAAGCTGGAGGAAGGATGTGAGTCACCTCACGTGAAATGGATGAAATGTTGCAAGGTGTTAGCTTTCAGAAAGCTGTGTTTCAAACACTAACTGCTTCATTTCAAAGCTTAAGTAGAGCACTCAACATCACAAAAATATCTGATGAATACGAAAAAAGTGATGGGAAATGTGCATCATTCCACTCCTTTCTTATCCTCTGTGTTTGCATTTAATCCTCATGCAAAGGGTTTACTACTCTGCCAAGAAAAAGCATTGCCCTTGACTGCTTTTCAAAAACAGCAAAAAGGAATGGCTTGTTCAGTGTTACATCCAGGTACGCCCCATCTTCCTTCTGTGCTGCGGGGTCTTCTGGCTGATCTGTTCCATCACTGGCCAGTTTGAAAAAGGCTTTATTTATTACCTGTAAGGAAAAACATATGAGTAACTCTGGAGTCATCAGAGCACGATCGTGACGGGACAAATGAGAGTCTGAATAAATGATAAAGCACATTGTGCTCTGCAGATGTTTGAAAAACATGTTGCAGTACTTTTCTATAACATGCAAAAGCTGTGTAACCACTTTTACACTGGGCTGGTCTGTTACCCTTGTGTCATGGTTTAACCCCAGCCAGCAGCTGGGTACCACACAGCTGCTTGTTCATTCCTCCCACGGCTTGCCAGCAACTAAAACTCTCCTGTTATCAGCATTATTCTCCTACTAAATCCAAAACATACACTCTGTGTGATACTCAGTCCCCTACTAAGCACATCCCCTACATGACTCTGACTGCTTAGTTCTAGGTAAATTTACTCAGTTCAGGAGGCTGAAAATGTGCAGGAAACGAAATTTTTTTTGAATGCCAGTGATATGTACTGTACCTTTCCAACTGTTAGACTGGTGTTGCTTATCTTACTGAAATCTGCCCCCTTCCCCAGCAGTGCAGGCAGTTCCATATCTGCAAGAAGCTTCTGTAGATCAGAGCTGTCTTCTAGAGTTAATGCCGGCAGTGTTAATTTAATTTCTCTGCAGAGAGAGGCAGAAAGAGAGGCAAGTGAGTGCTTGTGCCCTGTGAAAGCATCGTGGTTGGGCAGTCCTGGGGAATGGGCCCGTGAAAACAACTGCAACAAGTGCTTGGTGTGTAGGCACAAACACACTGGGTGCCTGTTACTGTTTCCAAGTGTGAACTCACCCAGACTTCACCCAGGGTCTGCTGCTAAACCCCAGGTCATCCCACTTCATGGGTGGGATGCAAAGGGACTTGCTCCTTTCCTTGAAATGCCCCCCCACAAAAAGCTGATCCATGGAAGTGGAGCTCCTTTGAAGTGAGCCCCCGGCTGTGCAGGGGTCTCTCACGGTGCTCGGTAGCAAGGCCTCCCTGGCAGGATCTGACCCCAGCTGAGCAGGCAGGCCAGTGTGGCTCCCCCCATCCCTTCCATGCCCACTGCAGGGGGTGCACATGCCCCTGCCCTACCTTGGGGACAGCCGCTGGAGCCAGGCTGAGGACTGCCAGGTCAGCTCGGACTCCACCTGCTCCAGGTCACTGCCATTGATGGGCTGCAGCAGCACCAGCAGCGCCGTCGTGCTGATGGGGACTTCCACCACGGAAAAAGTCCCACTGGCATCGGTTTTGTACTTGAATGTGCCCGTGACAGACAACATAGGGACCAAGACCTTTGTGTTTGGATCCACCCAGAACTCCTGAGGCTCTTTCAGCGGGAAGGCTTGCTTAACATCCACTGAAAAACAGATCAAGAAAGGAGAAACTGATTCTTGTCTTTCTTCTCTCCTCCCCTCTGCCCCTTAGCTGATCTTTTTAAGAGCAACACACAGTGCCTTAGAGAAGGACTGCATGTATAAAATCACATTTAGCTACTTGTAATAATATGTTTCCCCCTTTTAATCTGCCTTCTGGTGGCATCAAGCTCACAGCACAGGGACCATGACCGTCAGGACTGTGACTAAAGCTGCTGTATTTCTGCTGGCTTTGTGGCCTTTCCTGGGGACAGGAAAGTGTCTCTGCTTGGTTGGTTGCCTGCTTCCTCCCAGGCTGCCACATGGTCCCCAGGGGCTCACGGGCCTGTGCACAGGGTCTGCTTGGTTTCCTCTCTGTCCCTCGAGTGCAGTGATGGCATGTTTGGAAGCACATCCATCAGAGCCAGCCCTTGCCTACTCCAGGCAGCCACGTGGGCTCAGGAGAAGGAAAGTAGCACAACTCTGCCTGAGCTCTCACCCTTCACCATCTTACAAACCAAAGCAATGGAGAAGGTTGTAAGCACAACACTGAAGTGTTGGTTGAGCAAGGAGGTTAAAAAAGACATACTTGAACACTTACTAGACTTAAATTTCTTTCCCAGATCACAACTATGAGAGGCCTTGCTCTCACCTTGTACTGCTTCTGTTCAGCTTTGCATTTCAACATGTTATCTTCTCATTGCCACAGATCAATGCTGCTGCCCAGCTGGGCAGATAATCCTACTTAGCATTAAAGAAACTACTGCCCTCAGTGAAACTTGCACCTAAGATTCTGCATTGAACACTAAATGGCAGGCCCTGCTTGGCAGCAAGTCTACAAATGTGAAGAAAACTGTGTGCAAGTGAACTCAGTGAACACTTGAGACCACTGGAACATTTAACTGTTGTTTTGCATGGATTTCTGTCACTTTATGCTATGGCTGTTAATAGCATCTCAGAGCTTATATGTGTTTCAGAGGGAAAAAAAAGTACTTTTTCCTTTCTGCAGCTATAGGGACATGGAGCATGACAGCATCAGCTGTCATGGATGCCCCTTCACAGCCAAATGGCAAACCAAATGCTAAACTCATCTTGTGTGTTTATTAGATGATAATTGCTTGTGTAATTCATTTGGTTTTGAGCCAATTTTGTCCATCCCATGTGTGGAGACTGCAACATTTCCATGCCCAAGTCTGTAACACAATTACTTTTGTAGTGTCATATCTATGCTAGATCTCATAATGAAGAGAAAGCTGATGCTCACAGCTCGCTGAGAGAATGACAGCACCCATCAAAGGCAAAGAAAACCTGACATCCAATTTTGAGGTGGGAAGATGGAGGCACAAAAAGGTTTCCTGGGCACCACAACACCACCTTTAGTAGCAGAGGCCCACTCAGGAACTTAGCACTTACTGCAAGTTTTCTGAAATACAGTCCCAGGTCAGCACGCTGTCTGAAGTATGCAGGCTTTGGTATTGCATTCAGTCATGAGGATCTAGGAAAGCAGCTACACTGAGAAGAGAAGGCTCAGTTGTAGTGCAGGGGGATTTCTGGGAGAGCAGCATGGAATGACCCTTAGGCGATGAAGGGATTGCCTTATTTCTTTTAGGTTTGTATAAGCTGCCCTCCTGCCATAACTGATGAGGTTCGGTTGCTTCCTGAGCCAGATGTTGCCTCCAGACTTCTGTGTTTAATTGCCACTAGAGGAGTCATGTCCACTGTATTTTTTAGCCTTTTTTCTATCTGTACCTCTGGCCTGCTACCCCCAGCTCCTTTCTTTAGAGCTACACTCTGATCAATCTTGCTAGAGGCCTCTCATGACTTTTAGTTCCTTTGCAGCCAGAAATGCTGCACAATTCTTTCTCATGCACCTTTCCACACCATTCCTAATCCTTAGTTTCCTGGACAAGGAAAATTTCTTGGAGGCCATCTCCCTCCTCCTCCCCTTGCAGGCTCACGGCAGAGTGCAGGCAGGATCCCTGGCACCGTGGTGGGGAGCAGAGGTCCAGCCTTCCATCTGAGCCCTTCTGGCCCCACTGCCAGGCATGGCCTTGACTCCTTTCCAGGAGCAGGGTTGCTGCCCGTCCTTCCCCAAGCCTGTTCCCAAAATGAGCAGTGCTCATACCTGCCAAGCGGACGTCCACCGCGAGCAGCAGCTCGGCGGATGGGTCGATGTCTGCCAGTAAGCACTTGCTCTGGCCCTCGCTTTTGGCCTCCACAAAGGCATTTATTTGTCTTGCTGCCTCGCCCGGGTTTGTAAAGTCAACAGCTCGGGCGTAGAATGCATCAGCACTGGGGAGCAAGTGCTCCATGAACAGCTGGAAGAGGGGTATGCCAGGGGCAGAGAACAGGCTCAGTGTCTTGGAAAAGAGCAGCTCCTCGTCCCTGCTCTTCACAAGCCTTTCGATCGTCCTCAGGCTGGAAAGGAAATTGCTTCCCACTGCCGTGGAAGTGCAGTCAGGGTTTCCAGAGGGGGGAACAAATCCCAGCAAACCCTGCAAATCGAGTGCTGTCTGGTTTGAGGCCCCCAGGTAGAATGACACCAAGGAGCTGTAGAGGCTGGTTGGGGACAGGAGCACATTTTGGCCCCTCTGTGCTTTCTGCAGCGCGCTGTAAAAACGCATGCCCAGGACGTACACCAAGTCACTCAGGTAGCCCCGTTCCTCCTTCCCCCAGGTGTTGAGGCTTGGAGCTTCCAAATTGTTCTTGTCATTCATGTCACCTTCATAGTCAGGTGTGGTTTGGGACTCAATGGAGACGGGGACAATAGTCTTTCCCTCCTGAACCAGTTTTTCCAGCTTGTCACAGTCACTCTCATTGAAAGAAAACAGATTGAAAGGGTGGACGTAGACCCGGTCACAAGTCACCACGGTAAGACAAGCCAACAAGCAGAGAAGATCTGCTACCAGATTCATGTTGGAAAATTGCCTCCACGGTGTCTGCTGAAAGAAAAAATAAGGAGGAAAGGAGATTGGTCAGTCTGTTTCAAGTACAGTTTCTCCTAATCACAGGGTTAGGTGCTAGTGCTGCATTGGAGTTACAAAGGTGGGAATTTCAGTATTTAGTGGTGTTTGGTCTGACTCTGCCCTCAAAAAGCCCAGGATGGGATAGACACCAGTTTCAATGGCAGCAGGTGAGAAATGGTAAGCACAGATGTGACTCCATTACCCACCACAGTACCCTAAGGATTTAGCCTGGGAATGGTTGTGGATGCTGGTTATGCCTGCAAACTAGAGCATGCTACTTCTGTGAAACCTTGTTTTGCAACAAATGCAGCAACATTTCTTCCTGGGACCTGGTCAGAGCCACCTCTGCAAACTGCTGCACTGAGCCTTGCTGACATATGGATGGGCTAAGCAATGTGCCTGCTGTTATGCAGGAAGTGGGTTTGGAAACCAGTTCTCTTAAGGTCCAAATGCAGAATGGTCCTGCTTTGTATGTTTAGTCAGCAAAATACTTGGCACTAGCAGAGCATGTTATGTTTTCATAGCCCAGTGCAAACATTCATTCTAGCTTCTAGGCAAACACACTCCAGGCTCCCTTATACGAATGTGCTGACACTGAAACCATTTTCATTGCACCTTCTATGTCCGAATGCAGAGTTAGAAGGGGTAGGCTGAGTTTTACTCAGCTGTGCAGGCAGTCTTATCCTGAGGTAAAAGATTACTTGCTGCTCTTGTTTTTCCCTACACAAAGCAGAGAATTTTACTGTATGTGGATGTCACTGGTGTTTTAGCACAAAGGATGTTATGCATATTGGGGATGAGAATGTCATGGGCACACACACACACCGACAAATTTCATATTTTTAGAACTTTCATATTTTTAGTCTTTTCCTATATCAACTAAAGAGATAACTAATAGCTCTGCTGTACCTTTCTTGGATTTCTAGTATATGACTTTTAATCTGTGTATTTGAAATCCAAATTGACAAGAGTTGAAAATTATGCATCTGTAACACATATCATCAGCCAAAATGCTGTTATTCAGAGCTGTATTTTTATTCTACTGGTAATTCCTTGTTTATTGTAGCTTTATTCACCCTCTTTTGCCCATTTCAAGTTCTGCAGAGCTCACTGGATGGGCAAAATGCTATTAGCCTAGCCAGTATCCAAACGCTGCTCTCTGCTTTCTTTCTACAAGGCTTTTGGAGTCACTCCACTCTGTCAAGTATTGCAATTCTGGTAGCCTGAGTCTTTTGAGAGGGCACACAGCAATGTCTGTCTCACCAACTGTTTACACAGGGTGGAAGCGCTTGTGTTTAAATCCGTCTTTTCAAGACCTGGCTCTTTCCCAGCCTAATTTACAATGTGTAACCGTATTCTTTGCCCTGAGGGGTCCCCAGATATTTCATGCCTAATAATATCCCAGTTTGCAGTATCACCACTCTCTTGCACATACAAAAACTGAGATGTGCAGATGCTTGGTAACTAGACATACCTTGCTAAGTGTGTCTGCCTGCTAACATGGATCTCTACATTCCCAGGCTGTAGGCTCCTACCTAACAGCTAGGTTTGCAAATGCAGTTTCTGTTGTTGTGATGGTCACTCAGGATGTCTATGTGTCTTCCTACTGAATGCCTGTGGGTCAAGCCTGAAACTATCTGCCCCCCAGGGGCATGCAGGGGAGCACCCACCATGGATCTCTGTCCCTGTGCCTTCACCCAAGGATTGTTCTTCCCCATTAACTCCCACCTCATCCTCTAAATTACTGTATGGGCAGCACAGTCGTGCTGCTGTCCCCTTTGCTCCCGGCTCCTCTTCACCTCCCCAACCCTGCTGGTAGCATGTGACATGCATGACAGAGCATATCCATTGCTTATGACTGGTTAAAAAATTATCCTGGACATGCCTCCCCAACTCCACTTTCACAGTTAGCCCAGCTACTGCGCCAGTGGATTTCTAGGCTACTCAACGCATTTTTCCCATTGAGATACTCAGGAAAATGAACCAAAAAGCCACAGATTAGAAGGAATGCCCTTCCCACACTGTTCTTGCTATCATACAATTCTTTTGAGGCATTACTTAATCTTTCCTGTGCAGCAGGGAGGGTGACCCTGTGCCACACAGGCAGGCTGTGCCATTAGGCACCATTGGCACCCAGAGGTCACTTCGCCCTGGCTGCCAGAGAATTGTATCCCCCGTCAGCTTTTGTTCCATGAGCAAAAGCAAGAGGAGCAGCTCTCGCTGCCAAGCACTCACCCCAAGCCCCATCTGTGGAAAGCCAGCGTGGCTAAAGAAGAGAGCCCCGAGCCCTTTGGAAAAGCATGAACGCCCGAGCTGGAAAAGCAGCATTCAAAGCAAACCCAGTAAAGAGCGCTTACTCGCCTCTGTCCTGGGGGTGCCGCCCCTCTGTGGCCCCTCCGATGCTGCTGGCCCTCAGGCGAGCTCCTCAGGACACCGCTCCCCGGGGTGCTGGGCCAGCGGGTGGAATTCTGCCCTTCCGACGGGGCTGAGCGGCGGCATTGCGCAAAGCTGCTTTACATCACAGCCCGGGCGCCCAGAGAAGTCACCTCGGGCCAGGCAGGGCCCAGGGGAGCCTGAGCCCGGCTTAACACCAGCTGCACAGAAGGTTCCAGGGATGGATACACAACCTTTAGCCAGACCCAGCACACCTGTGTAGCCTGCAGTTACACATTTACCAAGGCAGACACAGGCGTTTTACTACGCAGAATAAGCCAGACTGAAAGGAATGCAGATTTCTTTGTACTTATATTTGTTGTACAGTTGGATCAGATTTTTGTCTTCACAGATAAATCGCCTTTAATCTCTACCTTGCAGCCTGGGGACCCACCAGTGTGTGAGACAGGTATGCTACTGCAGAATAAAGTGATTAAGCTCTCAATTTTTACCCCTTCTTTCCCTCTTGAACTGATCAGCATGTCAAGGCTTTGTTCTTCCTCCTCTTGAACAACATGTGTTGAAATGGAGAAGATGAAAGCCAGATAGGTGGGATTGCCAGAGCTGGATCACAAAGACTTCACCCCTCCCAGTCTCAACCTCCCAAGTCCTGTTTGGGAAAAGGGGTTGGGATTTGCAGATCTGTCTGCTGCTTTTGAAACAATCTTTCAGTTTTGGTGCATCCTTTCTTCCTATTCAAGCGCATAAACAGTGAATCAAACTAGGGATAATGCAATTGGTTAGACTGGGTCTTGTTCAGTGCCCCCTATTCTTAGTAATTGAAATCCCATGATTCTAACAGGAGTAGGGCTGATTTATCATCTGTGTTTCAATTTTAGAGGGCCAGTCAGACATGATTTGTACTGCAGTGCCCAGCTACATGTTGGGTTCAAGGAGGGGCCTGAGAGAGGGGGATGTTTTCAGTGGGCCTGGGAAGATGGAGCTGGTGGAGACGAAGGTGGAGACAGGGACAGCTGAGCCCAAGGGCTGTGTGCCAGGTGCCTAATGCCACAGAGATGAGAAATTTCTGTCTCTGCAGTCCTACTTTTCATTTAAACACCCTGATTACCTTCACTGTAATGAGGTCCAAAAGTGGTTCTGAGCCCAGGCTTGTATAACATGCTATCATGCACTGAAGGCTTAAACAAACAGCTTGAAATATTCAAGGTGTTTTGTCCTCTTGCTGCCTGAGCATCTCAGTTGAGGAAGCATCTGCCCACAGAACAATCCCTGAGCATTTGTACCATCTCCAGACAGCTTTAAAATGCTTCTAGCCAAGCAAAGAATACAGGAAAAGGGAGAAGGATGAAAAATGCAAAATGCATATTGCTTGGCTAAATGCTAAGAGATCAAGTTAGGTTTCAGGTTGCAGTCCCCCTTCTTTCCCCTCTACCCTGGACAGTCCTTCCCACAGACAGACCAGGGGAGCCAGCTGGTCCTTTAGAGGCCAGTGGAGCTGCGGGGGGGACGTGAGCACAGCCCAAATCTGTATCTCCTGCACCACCACCCATGTGGGTCCACCTGAGGCACTAGGCAGGCATCAGCAGTGCACACAAAGGGCCAGACCACGCCGAGCCTATGAGCTATAGCTGGGCTGCTATAGCCAGGTCCCCCCAGATGAGTCTTGAGCCCAGGTAAAAAGAAAAGCCATTCCAGTACTCTCTGTATCGAGGACACACAAAGGAAAGCTGTTTCATGGAAGGGAACCTTGTATTCTGTAAAAGCCTGAAAAGTATCCTTATTAAAAAGAATTACTGGCTTTGGCTAATAAGCTATAAGTGATGCTAATAACATACAGTACAGCTGTCAGACTTCATGTTTGCTGTGGACAATAAACACTGAAAGGGGAAATCACAAACCACCAACCCACTGTACTTTTTTTCCTTAAATCACTATGCCTTTGTTCTGTAGCATCCAGACAATGTGGTTGTTTGGATATCTCCTGCTTCCAGCTCCCCTGAAGGTTATGACCAAGCTGTGCTGCAGATGTTGGTCTCCTTTTGCTGCAAGTACCAGCCCTAAACAGTCAGCCCTGGCTGCAGGGAATGCTTCAGTATTGCAAGAGCAGGAGTCACCTCAACAACAAATTTAGCATGCTGATCTGGTGGCTCTGCCACATAAAGAAAATTCAGTTTAGTTGAATATTTTCAGTGTTTTCAGCCAAGCTGATTCTTGGGTGTCTTTTGGTGTTTGTGCACTCAGTTCTATTGTTTTCAGTTGATAAAAAAATGGTGAGTGTCTTTGAGGAACACAGAAGTCTATCTCTTGCTCCCCGCCCTCGTCCCCACATCAATAAAGTAATCAAATTAAAATACCAAGATTTCTCCAGAAAAAGAAGTTTCACCAGGTAATGTTCAATGTCCTGTTTTCACCACAGTCCTCCTCCTGCTTCAGGCCACTGGGAATTTGGCTGGCCCCAGTAATGAGGGAGACCCTTTGATTTCACCTTATGCTCATGCACTACTACAAAGCTCAGACACAGTTCTCCCCTCATTTGCCAGTCCCTTGTGCTCACTCATTTAATATGCCCCTATTAAGATGCAACACACACCAGCGCACTTCTTAGATCTTTGTCTTTTATCTTCTAACAGTTTCTGCTAAAGAAGGTTTCAGATTACCAAGAACATATCCTGCCACACCTGCAACATATTTTATCCTAGTACTACTTAACTACTGTTAGTCTTTCATTTTATTTCTGAGACATTTTTAAGCAGGAGTGCATGAGTATCATTCCAATTACTATATGAGGACTCTGTTGTCAGGCTTTTTTGGTTGGGTTGCCATGGTTTTAGGAATGAGAGTGTGCTTAAAGATAGAGCTTCAACTTTAGAAAGCAGAGCCTCTATCCTGCCCTCCATCTCTAGTGTCCAAAGATTTTTCCCCTTAAAGAGAGCTGTGCCAGAGAACTTGCACTGGGCTAAATTTGGGCAAAAAGCTTTCTGGCAACAAGGAACCCAAGAAGGTCAAAGCAAGGCTGTTCCACAAGCATCCTCTATCCAAAACAAGCCTGTGGCCCACACATGTCTTCTAATGAAACCTCTCCCTGCAACAGCCACAGTAAAGGTACAAAGAAACACAGACCTCTCAAACCTGTTCTTCAGCGGGGAGGTGCTCTCCTTTTGCCCCAGTCTCCGATTTTGGAGGGGTGCTCAGCTCCCCCTTTTATACCCACTCTTGCATAAGCCGGGCCCGCCCCGCTGCCCCCACCGCTGCCCTCATTTCTCTTCAAAACCTGCCTCTGTTTTTCCTGCTTGTTATTCATGGTAGCTGCTGAGAGGGAGCAAAGAGGGGTGGAAAAACACTGGTGCTGCAGCTTCCTTGCAGCCATCCTAGGGATCAGATCTCCTGGTCAGCCTCACTGTTCTGAAGTGCTAATGTGGAAACACTCCCCTGCCCCATGAAAAATTTCTCAGTGATGGTGCTCCAGCACTTCTTCATGCAAATACTGCCAAAAAGGCTCAAAAAATTTTAACCCTGGCAGAGGAACACTTACCCTATCGACAGCAGCATGTAATTCGGCCTTGAATGGGAAAATGTTTTCATCCAAGCTCAAATTTTGACTGATTGACCAGGCAGCTATTCTTTTGCTGAAGAACATTGTGCCTCCTCTTTGTCAAAAAGTCTTTTCATTGATCTGAATTGTTCTGGGAAAAGCTGTATAAAATTCAGCACTTTGCGCAGAGACAATAGTAAATATTTTATTCTGTTTTGTACCCTTTGTTTTCCAGCTTTCCCAAATTTTGCTCTGAGACCTGAACTCAAAAGGGCCAGATGTACTCCTGTGATGATGCTCTCGTCTCCTGTGTGGCAGCAGACCTGGAGGAGGAATGAGAAATTACTTTACTTACAGGCTCAGACCACAGACCTTCATATGACATCTTCCTAACTTGAGTTGGCATGTCTGACATACATAGATTATGAATTAATATATGGCTAATTCAGATGTAATGGCACGTACATGGAATATATAATTCTTTATTAAATTTGGGAGTTTCTTTTATTAAGCCTAAAAGTATCTTGAGTGAGAAATAAGCCACAAAGAGTTTGTTTATACAGCCTGTGAGTTGACATTGGAAATAGTGAACCTCTACATCCCATCAACATTCACAATGTTCCCTCCCTCATCTGTTTTGGAAAGGGAAGACAGCCTGGAGTCTTAACAAGGCTCCAAATGGAGAGGGCAAACAGGCACTTGGAAAAGGACAGGGAGGAAATGCAAAAGAGAATGCTTGTGTGGGAGGATCTGACAAAAAAAAAATTTGGGGATATTGCTTTATCAGCCACTGCAGTGGTCACCCCAGGTGTGGCTGTCGGTCATAAGGATGGAATGGAAGAATGATTGCTTGTGAGACATCCAGGAAAAAAACTTCGTGGAGCAGTAGAGTGCCTGTAGAGACCAAGACATTTCAATTTGGAAGAGAACCCTCCGGTATGGGAGGTATAAACATAAAATGCTGAGGGTGACAAGAAAATCTTGAATCACTCTTTTGTAATATTGCCAGAATTAGTGCATTCCCGGTAAAATTATCAGGCAACAAATGTAAAAGAAAAACCCTTTTGCATGCTTGAACTGCAGGAGACCCTGCCACGGATCCTGCAGAGACCAGGGGTCTTGGCACAAAAAAGAGATCAAATGAAATAACAGAGGGTGTGGCCCTTGGTCCACGCATGACGGTCCAGGTGTGATTGCTAACTCGGGAAATCCCCAGACAGACAGCTGTCATGAATTTTGCTTGTTCTGGCATCTCTCATGCTTCTCTCCAGGGGATTGTCTTCAATTTGCTATGGGAATAGAGATGTCTGAGCTGAGGCCAGCTTATGCTGGCTCATTTTGCTGCACAGACTGAAAACTCTCTTTCAGGAGAGCCATACTAATGAAACACTGCACTCAGCAAACCCAACCCTCTGCCTCAGCATTGCTCCTTGTGCAAAGAGCATTTAGGGACATGCTGCTATCACTTCAAAATCAACATAAACCCTGGAAAATATGAACAATTTTCAAAAACTGTGGGTAGGCTCTTCATATTAATTAGCCATGTTTCAGCTTTTTTCTCTTTTAATCAGGGTACATGTACAAACTGCAGCAGAGTTATTACATTGGGGTCTAAAATGCGTCTCTGTCTCCTGCCAGACCTATGGGCCCTGTTCTAACTTCAGCTGCACACAGAGTATTTGGTAATTTTCCAGACTGAATAAGTAGGAAAGGAGTACCACTCTGGCAAGTTTCTATACTTTAGTAAACCAATTTTTCTCCCATTCTGTGAGAATTGTGGCAAGCTGCCATGGGCTTGATTTTATTTGTTTATTTTTGCTGTCTCTGGTGGGGAAAGGCAGTGCAAAGTAATATTTTTTTAGCTGTTTTAATAAAACAGAAATAGCTTTGCATGTGATTTTTCCTGTGTTTTCTCTGTATGCCTGACCTCTGCCCATGCTGGCTGGAACCACTTTCCTGTGAAAGCTCCTGGTGAGCATGAGGGATGTACTCAGCTTGCCCAATTTTTTGTGTAAAGAGGATTGCAAAAATGCTTTTCAATAATAACATTCAAAGTACAGATGATGAAAGAGAGGGATTATCCCGCTTCTGCCATGGGTTCTCACAGCAAGGAGCAATGGAAAACTTGGCAATTTGGCTCCTATAAACTCCAAGGACCACGTGTGCTGTTCCTGTGCTGGGGTGGAGGGAAACAGCACGTCTGCCTGGATGATGCCAAAATGCACGTGATGAGTGGGCAGCCTGAGAGCTGACAGGGGTGGAAGGGCTGGTGTGGCATGATGCCCCCTCCTCACAGCAGAGGTGCCCTGGCTGAGCCAGCTGCCTGGCCTGCCCTTGCCCTGGCAGTGCCACAAATCCTCCCCGTTGGAGGAGGCAGCATCACCATCTTGCTGTCTCTCTCATCTTCTCAAGGAAGCTTGTGTTAACACTAGTACATATTCCAGACTAAAATTACATCTGGTTTGTCACAGCTTGTGTTTGCAGGCCCTGAGGGTAAACATTGCTTCGAATTTTTGTAGCCCTATTTTTTTATCTGTCCCAATGGAAGATGCAGTTTTTAAGAGCATTTTAAGAAAGATCTGTGCACAGCCTGCACATGCACTCAGAGGCATGACTCTGGGACCACTGTGTGCGTGGGCAGAGGAAACCTCCTTCCCTGAGGATCTCAAAATACTTTGCAGTCCAACAGTTACATCAGCAACATATAATCGATTTTGGTCCTTTCCTGTGGCACAAGCTGTGCCTATGAGAAGCAACAGATAATCCCAGAGCAAAGCAGCCAGGACAGAGCAGCCTGTCCTGAGAGTGAAAGTGGACACCAAGAGGCGACATTAATCACCTTTAGTCATGCAACAGGCTGGCAGCATCTCAAGGACAAACAGCCAGGTTTCTCTACTCCCAGCCCGGTGTGTTTACCTTTGTGATCACACTTTATCTTCATATAGTCCTGGGGATAAGGCAGGGCAGCAGGGATGGCAGCACCAGCCCAGAAAAATGCCTGCCTGAAAGAGTAGGTGCCAGCTTTGTTATCAGAACTCTGGCAGATGCCTTGCTCGGGGAGGGATTCTGCACCATCCCAATATTTGCCAGCTGAGTCAGCCACTGAAGTCTTCAAGCTGTTACCCAAGCTGAGCAAGGGAAGCAGACAGGTGACCATTGTCTGGGAGATGCCACAATATTCAGCTTCAAAAGCCTCCACCACCAAAATTCTGGCTGCCCTCAGTATTGCAAGGGTGTTGCAATTGTTTGGCGAGTGATTTACTCCCCGAGGATCTCCTAAGTGATATCTCTGGTGGCTGATCTTTTCTATCACTACTGAGGTTTTGAAACTCTGGTTGTAATTCTTGTACCCCAGCCAAACTGTCATAGGGCACAATGCACAATTGCTGTCTCCTAACCTGGAAATTCAAAGCATAGTCACAGAACAACCTTTGAAAGATGAGATATGCGTGTTCCCTGCACAAACTCAGGTATCCCTTTATCTTTTCCCAAGCCTCTCTCAAGACCCCTCCACCCCTCCTCCTGCTCCTCTGCCTGGGTGGGCAAAGAGTTGCAACCAGCAGGACTTCGCTATTTTGGGTTCTGTTTGGTGTTCCTGGGCAGACTGCCTGGAGTGGTCTCCTCCCTCACCCGAGGAGTGTTTTTAATCATATACAGTTTGTGCAGTTCATTAGTGAGAAGCAGACTGGCTCTCTCCTCACTGCAGGCATTACAGGACTCTTCCATCTTCTGGAGCCGCTGCAGCTCCCATTCAGCCAGCTACAGGGGCAAAACTGCAACTCTCTTGGGACAGCAGCTACAATTTCCAGTGCCCCAAACACAATCTCCAGACCCTTAAGCGACCTGAGCTAAGGGCGGGGCTTTCAGATTGGCGTTAATTTGAGGGGTGCACAACCAACGCGTGTTTGGCTACGCTGGACTCTCTCAAAATAAAAGATCCCGCTAGAAAGCAGAGAGGCTGAGCCGGGCAGCATTAGGGCTGCCCAGCCGGCAGGAGCCGCGCAGGATCGCCCTGCTCGGGGCGCTGAACAGACGCACCCATTCCTCCAGCGCCAGCTCCAGCCCTGCCGCGCAGAAGTGGGAGCCAGCATCCCCGGGCAGCGTCGGTGTGGGAGTGCTGGCAGGTCTGAAGCGTGCCGGGAAGGGAGGGCAGGGCGCATCCCGGCGCTGGTGCCGCGGCCACAGATCCCTTCCCGGTTCCCTGTCCGAAGCTGCCGCCGTGCGGAGGCTCCGCCGCATCGCTGCTCCCGGCGCGGCCGCGGCTGGCCCGGCCAGGAGCGTTTGGAAATGTCATTACCTTACTGCCCTATGGTAAACCAGCGAGTCTGGAAGCAGGAGGACGGGAAAGTTAAATGACTATCCAGTAATATTTTTTTTTTTTTTTTTTTTTTTTTTTTTCTAGAGGAAA
>VYXF01001326.1:334062-364255 GCA_013397295.1 Polioptila caerulea
TTTTTTACTACAGGAAATAATGAAAGAGCTCATAACTTAAAAGTTTCTGCGGTTTCAATAGAGTGGCAAAAGTCAGTCTCCAGGCAGATCAGAACTTCCTGCTCTTTTGTTTTTGCTGGATGATTTTTCGGCTTAAATGCTGCAGTTTTGGGTGCAGTTTTATTTTTGCTTTGCTTTATTTTTCTACCTTTCCTGTTTTAACTGTAAAAACATGAAATAACAATTTAGCTCACTGCTTGAGGGACAAATCAGGGGAACAATATTACTGAGCTCAGAATATTCATGATGAAAAAAGGATTAAGATTGCCTTCTGGCAGCATACCCTGATGAAAGCATTGGAAAACTGTAACTCCTCTCATTAAATAAAAAATTAAAAAAAAAAAAAATAAAATCTGTGAGTGCTCTTGGAGCTATTCTATCACTCCCAGGAAAAGCTGAACTCCCTTAGGGACTGCCTCTGACTCAGGGAGCTGAAAACACACTGCAGCTTGGCTCCTCTCCCATACTGCCACTTCGTGTTTCACAGTCTTAAGAAAAAGAATTAAAATAATCTTAAAAGCCCTCTTTTGTTTGTAAAACTGCCGCACCCCCAAAGTGATGAATTAATGCAGCATTGTGTGCTTAGCTCTGACAAAAGCCTGGAACAACAGCTCAGAAAGCTGTGCTGTTTGGCTGGGTAAAGCACTTCGATGGCTGTCTGATGATGATATTTCAGCTGCCAGCACAGACAATGTTGTCCTCACTTACCCAAGCACACAGAAAGGTATATCACATTTCTGGGTGTGTGAAAGGGGCGGGAGCCCATCAGAGAGGCCAGGCAAATCGGGCACAGGTGGAGCAGGGCTGCCTCCTGGCACTGCAGTGCTGCCAGCATCAGGGTGAGCTGGGCAAGGTGGGCTGTGGTGGGGGAGCCACCTCATGGCGACAGCTCAGCACCCCCTGCCCTCGGCCCTGCAGCGTGGCTGGGCCACACCAGCACTTCATAGCCAGCCACAGCAGTGGGCAGCGACAGCAAAAGCTGCAGGTGACATGAGCACACATTAATCCTAACACCACATTTGAGACTGATGCCTCTTTAGGAGAAGAACCTATTGCTTTAGCACAGCACAACGAAAGCAACCAGACTCATCACATTCACCGTTATTTTAGGATCCTCCCTTGAATGAGATTTCGATATCCTACAGTTCATCCAAGGTATTTTTTTCCCCTTAATCGGCAAGATTTTCAAAGGGCACTTCTTACCACACCTCTTGATTTTCTGTACCCTTTTTTCTCATTGCTCTCTTTTTCACAAGGCTGTCCACATTTTGTAGGGCTGTCCAGTCCTCAGGCTGTCTTATAGTACCCCTAAAGCTTTCTCAACTTCCTTCCCTCGGCCTCACTTCTGCCTGGAAATGAGGGAGAGAAGGATACTCCAGCCCCACTGTAGCAAGCCATGTCTTCTCCAGAGAAAGTGTGTATTACTTTATTGCCAGAAGACAACACAAAATTCCATAAAAAACCGGCCCCAAGCTGGGCTCAATTTTATCTGGTCTCAGCTGTTGTTAGAGCAGCAGAAGATGTACCCAGTTAGCAAAGATGGGTGCAGGAGCACGTGCAAAGCCTGCCAGGCTGCAAGCCACTGGGCAAAAGTCCATGCGCTGCATTGAGCCGAAGTAATGGAAAGTATCAGAAACAGCCTGGTTTCATGTGACTGAGACTGTGGCATTTGGATTCAAATCAAGGCAAGGTTCAGAGGGTGCCAAGCAGTACAAAATGAGACTAATCTCACAGACAGAACAAAGATGTTTTATGTAACTTCATCCAGATTCAGAGGAGGAAGGGCAGAGAGCTGTTGAGTTTCACAGGTGGTACCTCTGTCCACATAATATCTCCCCTTAAATCTCTGCAAATATGAGGAGAACGATAAAGGGACCTAGACAAAACCAGTCATTTCTCTCAAACACCTGGAGAAAAAGCACAAAAATGAAATATTCTAGCCTAAACCAGTCCCTTAGACAAGGTCAGATGACACTGAAAGGGCTTAGCTAGCAGGCAACAAGTACTGGAGAACATGGGATCAGTCAGGCCAAAGGCTATGGATAAACCCTCCAATGTTAAACTGTTGACAGGGAAGGAGGTGTAATGACAACAGGGTTATGAAAGACTTAGTCAAATTGCTGTCATTTGAATTACCAACTTTAAATTCTGAATGACCAGAGACTACCTAATGTTTATGGGGAAGGAATTACATAAGTGTGACTCAGAAAAAGCACAAGCCAAATGCTGAACTGCAGGGGATGAAAGCCAGAGCTGTAGCATGATGCCAAGCAAGGAGGCCAAGAAGTGGAAACCATAGTTTCCTACATCAAGCCTTTATGTCACCTTCTATCCCATGAATTATGCTGGAAAGTGAATAAGGGTCTCTTCTAGAGTAAAAGCTGTTCAAGCCACAGAAAACCAAATCAGATGTTCTGCTTTCTTGAAGAAAATAAGAAGTCCAAGGAAGTCTGACCCAACAGCAGACAAAAATTACACTGTTCCCGTTCCTCTTAGCAGTAAGTGTGCCTGAGACTCTGCTCTTGGCAGAGGATGCTCACCCTCTGCCAGAGCCACTGCTTCTTCTGCACAGTGCCCATCTGTCCCCTCTGCTGGTGTCGTGGGATGAGCAGTGTGGCTCGGCAGGAGGGCGGTGCCTGAGGGCAGCTGCAATCGCACTGGTGCTCACACTCCCTGAGTGCTTTGTTCCCGTGGCTGCAGGACATGGATAAAACCCCTGATGTTTCAGATCAGGCATTTAATGATGATACCTAGAAGAAAATGGTGTTCAGCTTTAATAAATGTTGCCAGCCGGTGCATCACTCCTGCTGTCATGCTGTCACCTTGAAATCTTGCCTGGTCATGTGGCTTGTAGAGAGATCTCTGCAGTCCGCGGGAGCCTAATGGTGTCCAGAGCGGTCCCGCTAGGAATTAATTGCATTCGATCTGCCAGCTCTCCCTCTGCCAGCAGCGCTTTCACACGCTGGCAGGCACTCCCTCACTGCCTGCACAGACCAAGGACAGACCGGCACCGTCCCCCTGCTGGGAGAGGCCCGGTGGGCTGCAAGCCCACAGTTCCTGAGACCGTGGAATCCTGGAGGAAGGACTTTATTTCTCAGTGTGACAAGACTTTCATATTAATAATGTCTTGTGTTGCTTAAATGTCACAATATGTCTGCTGCGACAGCATGCCAAATGGAAAAGTACACAGGCTGGTGTTGCAGCCTCTCATCATCTGTGTTCATCTGCTGTTCCACGGAGTGTTAAAATGCACCCTGCTTTTACTCACCAAGTCAGGACACCTAAGGAGCAAAGGTGTTCTAGGCCAGTGGCTCAAAACCTGCTCTTCACTCTCCTGAGCAAGTAGGATTGTGTTGTTGGTGTCTGTCCGTAAGAGACTATCACAGGACATGTTGCATTTTCCTCCCATCCTGAGTATCTGCAGAGAGCACAAAGTGGCAGGAATAACAAGTCATCTAAGGGGAGAAATGCTCTTTCACTGCTTTCAAAAGGGGGTTTCATGGTAAAAGGGCAAAATTGTTTAGTCCTTGTAAAATTCTGGAGTGGGGTAAGCATATAGGTGATATAGAGATTTGTTTGTTTCTGCCCTTCAAGAGATGAGCCATGATTCTTAACATTTGTCAGGCAAGGTATTGTATTTTCATGAGAACTGAGACATTTTTTAAGTGTTTTCTGCTCCTTTCTCTTTTTTCCACCCGCACTCCCCAGACACCCTCTCTCCAGTGCATTTTTAGTGCCTTGACACCAAGGCTCAAATCTCAGAGACATGAATTCTCTTGCAGTGTCGTGACATGAAACAGCAGGGCGAGGAGAGGGAAAGGCTGTCCCTGCCCTCTGGGAGAAAGGCTACAGCATGAAAAAATTTCTTATTGCACACCAGAGTGTACACATGGGAGAGAATCTGCATTCCCTTGCAGCAGGACAAGCACCCACATTAGTAGAGCTCAGCCCACACATTTTCATCTGCAACTGAACTCTGAAAAGAAGAAATTTCCTGAAGTGATACATGGTTACTCTCCTTGGGACACAGCAGGTATGCAGTCTCTATGTCTAGGACACTGAACATCTCCTTCCCCATTCAACATGTTACACTGGTGTATGAGAACGTGCCCTGGCCCACACAGAGGTGTTGTAGATAAAGTTCCTGGTTTTGCTGATGGTTGAATATGAGATTTTGGGTACTTCACATCTCTGGGCTTGTGTTGGCACTAAAATGCCTTATACCTGCCTTAACCCCTTGTCTGGGGTTCCTCTCACTCAACTGTATGCATTTAATCTGAGCATCTACCCTAAGCTAGTCCATGAGGGCCTGCCTGTCTAGAGGCAAATAAAAGACACAGTCATCTCCAGAGGGATCTTAAGGATGAGTACACAGTGAGTCACTTTCTGGAGGTTTCAATCTTCTCACTGGCTGTAGAAAAAGCTGACGTTTGTAAGTGGGACTCTATTCTGCAAACCTAAAGTTTGGTCAAACGACGGCCACGTTTGGAGCACCAGGCCTGCCTCTTCTCACAAATTTGGACAGTCTCTATATATTTGCACAATGGGAACTTGGTCTCAGCAGGGAGCCTGCAGACATCAACAATGGATGCAATTATGGGGAATAAATATGGGAATATACGTTCTGAAAAAGAAAGCTTTCCTCCCAGCACTGCTGTGAAAAATAGCAGAACAGAGAGGAACTAATTCTGTTTCACCTAATTGCTCTCCATAAATCATCTCTTGGCAGCAAGCTAAACTGGTCCACCAAAGGGCCAATTAAAGCAAAGGGAGGCTGAACGCTGTTTGTACTCAGGGGTGTGTTTTATACCACAGGAACTGTAATTTGTTCCAAGAGGGTGGCATCTCTTCCCTTTCCAAGCAGAGAGGAATACCCATGTCTGGCTCTGAGCATTATTCCTTCAGAGCATCCATGGTGCACTGTCTGGCATCCCCTCTAGCACAGTGTTTTACCATCCAATGTGAGACACAATGGTGCAGGCGAATGCTGGTAAGTAGAAAAATCACAGAATCTTTTAGGTTGGAAAGGACTAATAAGATCATTGAGTACAACCACCAACCAAGCACTGCCAAGTCTACCACTAAACCGTGTCCCTGAGTACACATCTGTACATCTTTTATATATCCCAGGGGATGGTGACACCACCCCTTTGGTAGGCAGCCAGTTCCAATCCTTGACAAGACTTTGCACGAAGAAATTTTCCTCAGTATCTAATATAAACCACCCCGATGCAGCTTGAGGCTATTTCCTCTTGCTCTACTGCTCGTTACTTGGGCGAGGAGCCCAACACCCACCTGGCTACACCCTCCTTTCAGGTGGTTGTACAGAGCACTAAGGTCCCCCATGAGCTTCCTCTTGTCCAGGCTAAACAATCCCAGCTCCCTCAGCTGCTCCTCGTTAGACTTGTGCTCCAGACCCTTCACCAGTGGTCAGATGAACTAGGTCACAAAACCTGGAAATCAGTGACAAGGCTGTTTGTATTTGTTTTTAAAGCCACGCGACACAGTGCACGCAGAACTCCTTCAGTGTGTGGCCCATCAGAGTCCCTCCTCAGGATAACATTTCCTAAAGCTCTCCCGGTGTTAGCCCAGGACGTGTTCTGCTCCAAGTGCTCCCCACTAGCTTCGCACACCGTTCCTGTGCACGCCCAGCCCTTGCTGTGCGCCAGGCCCCTGCCAGCAGAGCGGCCATGGCCACGGCCATCTCCCGGCCTTGCTGTCCCTCCTGCAGGCCGCGCAACGGGGACAACACCTGCCCGCAGGCGGGCCAGGCTGCTCTCCCAGAGCCGGGCAGCGCGGCCTCAGGGATCTGATTTCCCTCCCAAGGCTCAGCTCAATGGCCCCGGCTCCCTTCTGCATTCCTCGAAGCCATCGCGAGCCGTGCCGGGCGGGGAGCAGGGCCGGGGCCGTGCCCGCCCTTCCTGGCCCGCCAGCCGCGGGGGAGGACGGGGCCCCCCGGGCCGCCCCCGCTCCGCGCCCGCCGCGTCCGGGACCGGCCGCCTTCCCTCCCTGTTTGCTTTCAGGGTGTTTGTCTCTGGTGCTGTGCAGAGCAGCCGGGAGGTCAGTCTCACTCAGCAGCAGCTCAAGGAGGTGGCAGGGAGGAGGGCTGGAGGATTCTTGCTGGCTGCCCTGCCGCACACTCTTTTCCACCCCCTTTTCCTACACAAGGCACCTGAGGTATCCTTGCTCCCTCCCCTCTCTTTTCCCACCTGTCCTCCCCCTGGTTCTGCCCGCACCGCCCGCTGAGCCGTGTCCTGCCGGGCGGCAGACATGCCCTACCTGTACCAGGACTCGAAGGCGCGGCCGGCTGCGCTCCCCGGCGCTGCCCGTGGCACCCACAGCTCGGGCAAGGGCTACGAGCAGCTGAAGCACGAGTGCCTGCGCACGGGCGTCCTCTTCGAGGACTCCGACTTCCCCGCCTGCAATTCGTCTCTCTTCTTCAGTGAAAACCCACCCATTCCCTTCGTCTGGAAGAGGCCTGGGGTGAGTATGCCGTTGTGTTCGTGCCTCCCGTCCTGCCCAAAGTCAGGCACCGCTGTGCTTCGGGGTTGTACCGAGTATGTGGAGTGTCTAGGGAGGTGCGGGGATGAAGTGTGCGGGGAAAGCCTCCTCACCTCAGGAGCAGTGGCTCAGCGTTGGGATGTCTCCCGCATGCTCAAGCTCTTTCAAGGATTAAAGGGTTGGAAGGCTTCACCCCGTGTTTCAGGCATAGCTCGTTGTACGTATACTTATGCATATATATTTATGTGCACGCATAAAGAACTCATAATCAGCTTCTCTCTTACATTATTGCCAGACAAAAGATGAAAATAAGACGGCATGCAGGGAATTAAGGGTAAAATACACTATGATAATGTCCTAACTGTGTACAATTGAATGTTGTTAATGTAGGAAATTAATAATTAAGATGAACTTCAAAAATTCAAACCTTATAACTTTTAAAGTACAAGAGTCTTACACTTGCTCACTTCCATCAGGGAACGCTGGGAGATGCAAATGCATGCCGTGGTTACTGAGCCATTCAGCAGTAGCCAAGGGCTCAGTGAGTATCTCTTAATGTATCTTGCATAACAGGCATTAATAACACAGTGGGAGCCCGAAGCTGCACCAGTCACATGCTCCCAGATCACAAACCCAGCATCACTCCAGGATCCTTCTCCCCACTTCACTCTGTAACTAATAACCACAGAAAAAAATGTGGCAACATTTCATTTCTTTGCTAACAACTGATATTTATTCCAAGGGTTTATTTAAGTCTGAAAGCTTCTTCCTTTAGAAAAAACTTTTCTTTGGTAATAGTGGTACCAAGAGAGAGACAAAACAAAGTAATTTTAAAGAAGGGTTTAAATTATCTTGATTCCCAGTGATAAGCGTACAGTGCCTCAGCATCTGGTAGTTATCATAGTGCTGATATAGAGCAGAATTAAAGCTGTTACTCCTGGACAAGTTTTAGTTATGAAAAAAATTAGAGATCCCTACACATGTGAAGTGCAGCCCCCACAGGCACTGCTGCCTATCTGTGCTCTGAAAAGTCAGGTGGCCTGTGGGGCTGCCCTCCCAGCACAGGAGACGGATGTGAGGCTGAAGAGCTTCGGGTGTGGTGACTCTAGAGTGCTGCGAGGCATCAAAAATGCGTGTGGCTGTGTCACTAAATCGTAAAGAATGGTTTTCCTTTGGCCAGCTCTTAGGTGCTAGTTTGTCTTTTTGGGGCTCAGAATAGTTAAAATCTGGTGTAAAATGTGACCAGGAGTGGTTGAGAACTTGTGTGCCCCTGTATGTGGTACACAGGGGCAGTGGAGAAAGATCTGTTTTCTTCATGATCTTTGTATGCTGAGCTGGAAACATTTCCAGGATGAGTAAGTTACCTCAAATGGCATCTGCCTTTATGCTTGAATTCCCCCCACGCACTTTTGTGAGCTGCACAGTGAGAAATAAAACTCTGGGGAGGCTGAGAGGATGTGTAAGGACAGGGTATTAGTTATGCTCTGCTCTGGCTCCTCAGCATTTAAGCTAAATCAGTTTCATCTCTCTTATCCATCAGGAGCAGCAGCAAAATAGAGCTGTAACAATTTCAATTTAACACATTTTACTTTGCAAAGGAAACGTGGGCCTGGGGCGTGTGTCAGGTGAGTTGCCACAGCTGGAGAGGGTGAGCACAAAAACATGGCCTCTGTGTAGGGTGTCTGTGTTCCAACTTCTTTTCTTGGTGCCTGGTTTTTACTGCCTCTCCCATGAGTATTGTTCAGTAGCTTGGATGAAGTGTAGTGCAGTACATGTGGGTAATTGCAGGGACAAATAATCTAAAACTTTTGATTTACAATCTGTTAAGAGTTTAATCTTTAGTAATGAGAGTAGAGAAAGCTTTCTCATTACTTTGACACATATGCATATATCTGTGTATGTGCATGGTTGTAGCAGCATGAGCAAGACTTCCAGCAAGCACTAATCTGCAAATCTCCCACTGCAATCAGTGAGCTACATGGATCAGCACCTGATGAATATCTGACTTTCTGCATAAGTGAAGTGCTCCAAGATTCAGAAAGACATTTAGTGATTTTTGTTTAGCAATCCTTTTTAATTACAAATTAAAACTGTCCTTTTTCAAAATTTTAGAACCATTTGAAGAACAAAAGACTCTCCTCTCCTCTCCTCTCCTCTCCCATAAATTGAAGAATGAAAAAACCCAACCCAAAAAAGGAAAGACAAACGGGTTTTACCAATGTCAAATGGGTCTACAGTCTACAGGAGGAAGTAAGAAAGAAATATTCCTAGTATGAGCAGCCACGGACAACCAGTATGACAGGTTGGGACCAGGCAGAGGAATGTATTCACAGAAACCACCTAAACAATCTCACTCCCTGAGTGTTTTAGGTATCTATGCACCCCCTCTATCAGGGACAGGGATGGAATTTTTTTTCTTTTGGGTTTAAAGAAACGCAGCTTTAATGCAGCATCAGGACAATCACGGGTCTCTCTGTTTCATCTCCCTGAAGGCTGCATGTTCCTACTTAGAGGCAATATCCTTGTGCAGGTGAATCCTTGAATTACTGCATGCTATATGTGAATGCTGGGTTTTGTCCTTTAACATGCTGAAAGTCCTGATACATTATTATACCATCTGAAAGACCTTTTAAAATTAATATTATTTTTGCGACACCCACTCAAAAACTGTAGAGTGTGTTTTCTTTTGTGCAGAAGAGAATGTGGCACAAGTCCAGTCAACATTCCTTCAATTCCTTTTTATTGATTTTTTAAAAATTATTTTTGATTGCTTTAGACGTAGGAGGTTTGTGGCCAACTCCTTGGCTATAACTGGTTATTTTCTTAGGGTTAGGATTAAAAGCATGAGAGATGGAATTCTTGTTTGGTGTTAGATGTTTATTATTTTTAATTTGTGTTATAGCCTCACTGACTGTGAATGCTTCTATATATTAAGTTAACAGAGTAGAAATGGCACTTAGAGTTTTATTTTTAAGGTTTTTTTAAGCTTAAATTACTTAATTATGAGATGCTAACTAATGTATTTTTACTTTTATTTCAATAATTAACTACTTCTGTTTTGTATTGTGGACTTTATCAACCAGTTATACAAAATTGCTTAAACTTGTGAAGAAGAAGAAGAACTTACTTACACTTTAAACTTTTTATTTTGTTACATATATATTACTGTATTTTAAAATTTTAAATTCTAAATCTTTCACCTGCTGATATAAGACACCTCTATTTAGTTACACACTTAAAATCTCAGTGCTATCACTTAATTTTGGAAGCCTTTTTTATGGCTTCAGGTCAAATGCAGTGTATTTTTGAGGATCCGTCCTTGTCAGTGCAGAAAGCTTAAAATTCTCTGTGTCCAGGGTCCCGACAGAGATTGAAAATATTTTTCCATATGTGAGTTACAGAGATGTGTAATAAACAGTGAGTCATGAATCAAACTCATGTCAGTGGAAAGATTTTTTTATCTTGTCCCTTGCTGACACACAGGGCTTCTTGGTAACAGCTAAATGCATTAGTTGCAATGAGAATTACGTCTCCTGAGAGCAATGGTGCTAAAACAAAGTGTGTTGTTGAAGATCAGCTACTTTATCAGTCATTGCTATATCAATGTCTGAAGGCAATGAGCTGTGGTTTTATTGTTCATGCCCAGTCCCAACAAGACTGAGTGTATTTAACAAGCAGGCGGGCCGGGGAAGGAGGAGCTGCTGTTTGATTTCCCTTTGCTCCACACTCTGGGGACATGATGTGCTGTTATACCTCCTCCCCAGGGCACCTGTGGCTGAGGCACAACCTGGCCACCACTTCCCCCCCAGCAAAGGCAAACAAAAACTATGCAAACCAGCTTCCTCCTGAATAGTGCCTCTGCCGGGGGAGCTCCACAGCAGCAGCAGGGCTGGTTCCCTGAGGGGAGTGCCCTGCCTCCAGCAGTGGCCAGCACCAGGTGCTTCAGCAATAAGTGCAGGAAGCTGAACAAAACTATCAATATTCTGCTCTATGGTCGGAGCAAATGACGTGATATGAACACAAAACAACTCAATTTCATCTAGGTAAATGCAGGGATTAAATGGCTGAGTGTGCTCTTCTATTTCCCCTGCCCTCCCCATTAATTTGTTTCATTTGCCACTTAGGCAGAAGGATCTGCTTCATGCCACAGGGCCTGCAATAATGTATCAGGGCAGACTGATTAACTACAGGCGTATTCCTCCAGTAATATATTACATATTCTCCTCTCCCCTTTTCCATTCGTTCAATCATTTACATTCAATATACAGTTCTTCAAAACATGGAGAAGAATTCCTGACAGATTTATTGGTTTGTCACTGTAACTTTTCTGTCCAGCCATGGTACTGGTAATTGAACTAAACCAGTCTAATGAATGCTTGAGAATTGCTGTAACGCTAGCATGAGCACCATTCCCTCTGACCTCTGACCATGCGGGGTGGGTAGTGTTTAGCTCCTCCTAAAAATTAACAGGACTGAAGCTTTTTTGAGGAGGAAATTGTCTCATGGTTGTCGGACACTGTATGTTCCAGATATTACATGCAAGTAAATAAAAGGCTTACTAGTTCAGTTAAAAGTAAATTGCTAATTTTATTTTTTCAGCCATTGGAGGAAAGCAAGCAAACAAAAAGCCCTGTTAACCAGGGCTGCAGCCTTACATCAATCTTCTGGATGAGTTTGTGCTATAATATGTTAACAATTGCCTACAGATGAATAAAGAATGCCAGCCTTTCATTAGCAGCCAACCAATTATGAAAAAAATTATGATAGTTGATTCTTTAATTGCTCTACACTGTAATTAATTAGCAAGGATTCCCCATCTTGTTCTTTGTGGTGGCAGCACTGCTGCAGGATAATACAGCTCATGTGTCACACAGGGTTTGTCAGCACTGCTGCAAGTCTGATTCAGAGTGATGGTGATATTTTCCTGGCCCATTCTAAGTAATTTCTCTGTCTCACTGTTGCAGGACATTGTCAAAGACCCCAAGTTTATCCTTGGAGGAGCTACCAGAACTGACATTTGTCAAGGGGATCTTGGTGAGTGACATCCCTGGGTGGATGTGTTCATGTCTGCACATGGTGAGGAGCAGCAGCAGTGTCCTCACATGGGAGGGGATGTTGTCCTTCCTGAACTGGTGGGAGCAGTGGAGCTGGAGGTCCTGCCCCTGCTCACCTGGCCCACAGCTGCCTCTTGGATGGCTCCCTCCCATCCATGCCAGGGACCATCTTGGTGCAGTGGGATTCAGGATCAGGCAAGGATCTTCACTCGAGGGTACTGTGAGCCCAAGGGAGTCTTTTGTCTACCAGCAGCTCCAGACTGAAGCACAGTCTGCCCTGGCCAGCAGGGACACCCTCTCTGGGGACTTTTGGATTTCAGGGGAAGTGGCAGCTAACTGTCATAACATCTCCTCTGGCCCCTTTTTTTCCTCTTTCCCCTATTCAATCCACAGGTGACTGCTGGCTGTTAGCAGCCATAGCTTCTCTTACCTTGAATGAAAAAGCACTAGCGAGAGTGGTGCCACTGGATCAAAATTTTGGGCCAGATTATGCTGGAATATTTCACTTCCAGGTAAGCTGAACATCTGTCACAGAATGAACACATCTCTGCCATTACATTTCATGGTCTATTTTGCCAGGTACTGCAGAGGAGGTACTAAAAAAAGTAGGCTTGCTGAGCTTACACTGTTCATGTTTTGACAACCTAGAGGGCTACGTCAGCCTCATACAGGCACAAACACAGCCACTCCTGTTTCGTGAACAGATACATGGCTTTAGAAATAATTTCACATTTTCCTGGGCACATACACCTCACTTAGGATATCAGTCCTTAAAGAAGTTGAACTGAGATCTGTAACATGTGTGTCCTAACGGAGTTTTGAATTATGTGGTAAACACTCGTGTGTCACATGAGTGACATTCTCCAGACTAGGAGCTACAGTACAGGTCTACTCATTTAGTCTTGGTGTTTCATTAAGACAGATCACCCTTCTAGAGAGCAGCCTTGCATGACAGCGTGGGAACAGGCGATTTACATGTCTTCTAATCAAGCCTGTGATTGTCACTAACTTATAGTCACTAGTAGAAATGCTGGGACACCAGAATCCTGCTCTCAGGAAATATGCTGTCAGCAAACTCATGCACCATCCTTCCTAAACAGTTCTGGCAGCACAACGAGTGGCTGGATGTCGTGATTGATGACCGATTACCCACCTTCAAGGGCCGGCTGGTGTTCCTGCACTCGGCTGAACTCAATGAATTTTGGAGTGCCTTACTAGAGAAGGCCTATGCCAAGTAAGTCCCACTGCACATACATAATTTTCTACTTGTACATACATTATTCACAGTTTGTTCATATGGTATTCACAATTCTAGTGAGCAGCTTTTTGCATTTGCTGCTGCCCTTGCCAGCCTGACAACTGGCACTAAAGAATGAACACCCCCAGGCTTTAAAGATATGGAGAAAGGGATGAATTAAAAATGCAACTAAAAAGAGAAGCAGAGAATGACCCCAATACTACTGCTTGGGTACACTCTGGGGTACTTATTTTGACCTCAGTGCTATTGCTGCAACTCTACACACGTGTGAGAAAGCTCTCAAACATGGATATCTTGAAAGCAATTCTCACTGTCAGCATGTGTTTTGCAGGTTGAATGGCAGCTACGAGTCTCTGAAGGGTGGCAGTACAATAGAGGCCATGGAGGATTTCACTGGGGGTATAGGAGAGATGTATGATGTTAAGGCGGCTCCTGACAATTTCTATGAAATCCTAGAGAAAGCCCTGAAAAGATGCTCAATGGTGGGCTGCTCTATTGATGTAAGTAAGAAATGGGGTCTCAATTTCCCAGTGCCCTCAGCTTTGGGGTTCAGTGTTTTCTGGTTTGAGTTTCACTTTTTCTCCTGGTGAAGTTTGCTGCTTGCAAAGACTACTTAAATTTTTATTGAACCAGGCAGTGTGATACTCAGTGGGCTGATGGGACCGTTCATCACCATCACTGTACATCAAAGCCTTTTTACAAGAAATGAGACCATGTGAACACTTGATCTCAGTCTGAGAGTTAAGACTGAGATCCTGGAAATGTAGATGGTGCTGAAAGAAAATCACAGGGGCAGAGGAGGAAATCCACCCTGGAACCACCTCATTTTTGCTCTGAGTGAACAACACTTGAAACCCCCTGTATTTTTTTCCCAAAAGGGGACCGTTGCACCATGGTTGAGCAGAAAGACAGGTTCCCTGTCTGTAGTACAGGTTACCCACTAGTTAGCCTGCTGCTTGGCAGGGACCAGGTGGCACCACTTGCGATCTCACTCTGAAGAGAGAGGTTCATTCACACTTTTTTCCCCTATCCCAGACCAGCAGTGCTGCGGAGTCGGAAGCCCGAACCCCGTTTGGCCTAGTGAAAGGCCATGCGTACTCTGTGACTGGCATTGAGGAGGTATGTCCAGCAGCACGGGGCGAGGAGACACCTGGGCAAAAGATGAGGGAGTGTCCCCTCAGCCTCAGGTGATGGGGGAAGTTATCCTGGGGCAGTTGTCCCAGTTCCCATCCAGCTTTGCCTCCCACATCTCCTGTGGCACTCTGCACCTCTTGCCCAGCCGTGAACACTGGTCTCTGCACACTGGAGAAGCCTTGCTCCCTAGATCCTGGCACCTGATATTTTCTCTATTTCCTTCTTCCCCAGGTGAGCTATAGGGGCCAGCAAGTGCAGCTGATAAGGATAAGGAACCCGTGGGGACAGGTGGAGTGGAACGGCCCTTGGAGTGACAAGTGGGTGCACTGTCCCTTACACCCTGGCCTCACAAAGGCCAAATCCCAGCTTCTGCTCCACAGCTGGCTTCCTGCAGCCCCAGCTGCTCCATGGGAAATGAAACCAAGAGTTTGCACGTGCCTAACAGTGTTACTGCCCTACAGCATCTCCCCCTCAGCATATTCAAAGCAGCACAATTCAGGGATACTGTCGAGGCTGTTTAGCCCCCAAAACCTATCATTAGCAGAAATCATGCATTGATATAAATGAGATAAGTTAATTTTAATACACTGCAATTTTAAACGTGGAGTGATATTTAAATATTTACAAACCTGTTGCTGTAATGTTTGTAATGAAACATCCATACTTTGTCCTACTACAGATAAGCTGAAACTAATAGTGTATTATCCCTTCTGAATAGCTTGCATCTCTCTATGTTTATTGTTTGGAGCTTCTAAACACATCAGAAGTAATACCTTAATAATAATATATGGCCATTAAATAAGACCCTCTCCAAAGTTGTGGAAGGACCCCAAACCACAACAGGATTGGCCTGAAAACCTGTCAGGGTTTACTACTAATGGCAAACAAAGTGCAAACAATACAAAATGAAAAAAATACACAGTTGAAAATCAACAGTACATTCCTCTCCAACACACACTTTTCAGTGCATACACACACTTTTCATTCTTGCATATATGCATTGTTTCATTTTTGTTTCACTTTTTCTGCTGAGGTTTTTTTTTAATCCACTCAGATGCAGAGGAGAGGAACCATAGCTTGCCTGGCCCTTTAATATTGCTGAGACATGTAATCATTTGTAGGACTACTTTAACTTTTCCTGTCCTTATCATGGCTCAGAAGTAAATTAAATATGTCCACATCAGCTCAGATTCTTTATCTTGAAGAAAAACATGGATAATTGACATGTATAATGAGTTCTTAAATCTGAAAAAGATGGAGAGGTTATGATCAGGACAGGCATCTGGCAGTTTATGCTGTTCATCAAAAAGGCTGTCTCTGCAAAGCAGAGCTCTGGCTGTGTGCTTGGGAGGCTTTGTGGAACTCAGGATGCAGAGGGGCTTGCAGGTCGATACAGGAGCCTGTATTAATATTTTGCAGTGGTTGCTGGAATTAAAAACCCCAACACAAGATGCCTTCTACTCCATGAGTTTATTATGTCAAATTGTAAATATAGTAGTGCACTTCCAGGTTTCCTGAAAAGCTTTATCAGGTTTTTGTTTGGTTTTGATATACCAACAGGAGTTGAAGGGGTGGGTGAAAAGGAGGCAAATACTTAACCTGGGGCCCCAGTTACTCCACCAAATCTCTCTGTGCATGGGAAAGGATCTTATTCAGTTTCCATTGACTCAATTTTGAAAAAACATCTGGTCCTAAATTAGCAACAAGAGTGAAAAAGAAGATGGTGCTACAGATGGAGTAGAGATTTAAGGAGAGTGTTTATTTACCAACATCTTGATGTTTACCAATAGCCCTATTATCTCCAACCCAAACACCTGAGACCAGTCCCAACGTCAAGAACTCGCATTAAAAGCACTCTGGAGCAGCCTTGGGATCTTTGGCTTGGTGCTGCTTTTGGCTGCATTAATTGGATCTCTGAGACCATGAATGCCAACGGCACCAGGAAACCTCTTAAATGCAACTGTGTTTGTGTAAGCTGCACAAATAAAACACATGTGAGGGAAGAACAGCCTGCTGTTATGTCCAGCCAGTCTTTCTGAGCCAGGGAAAATTAATTTCCACATACCTGTAGTACAGCTTGGTTTTGTTTTCCTGCAGCTCTGCAGAGTGGCGCTCAGTCAGCCCGTCGGAGCGGAGACGCCTGTCTCAGGCAGCACGGGATGATGGAGAGTTCTGGTAAGCCACAGGTTTTTAGTGTAGGACTCTAATCAGAAATCCAGGTGCAAGTGGCCTAAACAAGCAACAGGGAAGAATCTTTTGTGTGACAAAATTCTCAGTTTCTGCCTAAGAGAGGGAAGGCAGAATGCTGTCTTTGTTTTCTGTGCTTCATGTGTGCCTATATCTGTTTTAATAACAGAAGCCCTCAAAAATCAGTTTAGTTAATGGCATTGGTATTTCAAATACTGTGTGTCTCCCACGAATGCAGTACCCTTTAAATCCTTCCCATGAACAAAGGCAGGATATACAGAAGGGAGCCTTGTATGGCACTGTATCAGCTATGAAATGCCTCCAAGATTGAGTCTGGGCATGCAGTGGAAGAGAATGAGTCCTGAGAAGCAATACTACTAGTTGCATAAGGTAAAAGAGCACCAAGATATGTGTGAAATTGTGGAAAATGTGAAGAAAAGATCAAATGGAATGAAATGATGAAATGAGAAGAAAAAAAAGAAACCAACATGGTGGAAATTGCTTTAGAAGTGTGTTCTTCATGCCAAATTCATTATCTCAGACAGAGCAGATGGCTCACTTGCACATGATCCCCCTCTATATGGACCGTGCTGTGACAATGTGTTGGGTCACATTTTCTAGGGCCAGATGCTCAATTCTTTTATACAGAGGTAAATCTAGAGAGGTGTGCAATAGAGCTATTCCAGATTTTGCCTGCAAGTTAAACCAAAGTTCAGCTTCAGGCCTGAGAAGTTATTTGAGGTAGACAATGCAGCACATTAGGTCACACAGAGTGATTTATCCCAAATTTTGATAACTGGAGGGAAGTGGCTGTTCCATTACTGTATTTTTAATATGGTATTTTGAGTTATTTTGCTATTGATATAGCAAATGCATTAGGGCATTTGCAGTTTCTTGAAAAAACATTTATGCTTGTTTGGGTTTCGGGTTTGGTGGGTTTTTTGGTCTGTTTTTGACCTGGCTACAGCTGTAGCTCATGTGGTCAGTGTAAAGGAGACAAAGACTTTACACGAAACCCAAGTAACTCCAGGAAATATCTCAATACAGGGCAGAACTTAAAGCTTGACCATGTGTTGGAGGTAAAAGTGTGCAAGTGGGCATCAAATGAACAGTGAAAAAATCCCTTTTTAGACCCTTTTGTTCTTTGGACTTGTGAGAACTGAAGAAAATTTTCATGGTAACATACTGAGGACATTTTGACCTCATTAAGTACCCCAAATACATTTTGGCTACATATTACCAGTGCAGATTTGTCTTGTCCAGGTGCTTCTAATAGATGCAAAGGGGCGTCTTGTGGTTGGCTAAGAAATAAGCTTCTCACTCATCCTAGTCCCTTCCCTCCTAAGATCAGAGGGTCAGTCTTCTTTTCCCTTCATAAGTACAAACCCAGAACAGCTCTAGTGAAATCAGAAGAGGTATTTTACCTCCTAGAAGTCAAATCTAATCTATAATGGGCAACCTCTTCCTCTGCTTTGCAGCACATTTCCAGGAAACCAAGCCATTTAGAGAAAGATTTTGCTATGCTGCCCCTGCTTTAGTGTGCTGAGCCTCAGAGTGAGAATTAGCAGTGCCTAGGGCTAGCAATATCTGGGAATAGCTGACAAGAAAGGGCAGAACTCAGCAAAGCAAACCCTGCTGTTTCTTTCCACACCTAAGCCAAGTTGTAAAATGGCTCATAGCAAGTGTAAATTAACACCATCACAGACATCTACTTGTTATGAGGAGGAAAAATGGAACTAGCTGTGTTGGATGAGGCACAGTGGGGGCTAGCTGGGTCGTATCTGCCACTGCCACAGATAAACTTGCATCTTGGAGGGCCTTTGCTCTCCTGCTACTCCATTTTGTTGTTAGGCATCTGCCACAGGAAGAAAAGGATAGTTACAGAAGCTTGTGTTAGGGAGGAGATCCATTTCTATGGTCCAGGGAGAGAGGGGGGCTCTTCCACATAGCAGTTCAGAGCAGAGAACATATCTAGATGCCAAATTGCCCTCATGAAGGCCTAATGCATCAGCTCTTTTACAGAGGGAAGTTCAGCCTACCAAGGCTATCCTCAGACTTAGAGTATATGTGCCTCCTGTCCTTGTAGTGCACACCATGCAAGCTGCTGTCTCTTAGACACCTTCTGTGCACTGTTTCCTTTTGTCAGGGCTGCACCCAATGCCCAGTGGTGCCTGGCTCTGGTTGTCCCTTCTCTTGGCTGTTTGCTCAGTCCTGAACTGACTCCTTGGCCAGTGGGACTGTTAGTGTCCTTTTGCCCTCGTACTTGCTGGATAAGATCTCCCGGCATATCTGCTGCTCCATGTGCTGAGCAGGCTAGTTTCAACCAGCCCAGCCTAGCAGCTCAAAACTTCCCATATTGTGGCATTTGCTCCCTCATTCCCATTGCCATGTACATGTGTCCACCTTGGCCATAAAATATATGCAGCACAATCTATGGGGCACAGTAGTAGGCAGCAGGATCTATGCTACTTTCAAGGGCAGGTTGGAGATATTTCTCAAGTCCCAACACACTTTATTTCTCATGTTTGGTGTCTATTTTTGCTAGAACAAGGTTCCAGGCACCCACAAGGGAGGGAAGGGTGAGCAGCTTGAGCCTGTGAACCTTAGCAGAGGCCCAAATGTTACTTTAATTGCAGTGCAGACAGGTAATCACACCATGGCTTAACTAAGCCATCACCGTGTGTCACTGGTTATGCTATCATGCCTGACACTGTACACACAGATGATTTGTATGAAGACTTAGCTCCTGCACGTGCCAGACAATCCTTTGGTTGGGTATTTGGCATTACAGATGCAGCCATTAAGGCCAGTATGGTGTTGATGAAATAACACTTTCTACTGTAGGTTTTGTGCCAGTGTCACTTCTATTTCATCTTAGACTCAGTTGTAACTGAATAAAAGGAAGGTGTAAGAGATGTCAGAATGAGATGCAGACAAAAAGGATGCTTGTGCTTTACACTACAGTGAGTGAAAGCTCATTGCACTCCTGCTGTGTGCTGACTTATATCCATGGTCACCACAACTACTGTTCATGAACTGGTGATCTGGCCTCGGGGCTCTGGGGGATAAATGCTTCTCCTGGGCATCCTTTACAAAAGTGAGTGGCTGCCTCTTCCTTACCACACCTTTTGCTCAGGATGAAGTTTGAAGACTTCAAAATGCATTTTGACAAAGTTGAGATCTGCAATCTGACTCCAGATGCCCTGGAAGACAGCACTGCCCACAAATGGGAAGTGACCATCCACCAGGGAAGCTGGGTCCGGGGAGCCACCGCAGGAGGATGTAGAAATTTCCTAGGTAAGTACATACCAGTTTGCAAGTGAGAAGCAGGCACTGCAATCTTTACCCACCCTCAGCTATAGCACTTCAGAGAGGAGCTCTGTAGAGCTGTGGGTGCAGGACAGTTCAGCTGACAGGAACCAGCCAAAGGGACAGATGAGGAAAGTCAAATCACAGGCTTTAAGAGTGCTGTACTCTAAAGATAAGACCTTTCTGTGACTGGCTTCTTCGAATGAGCAAACCAGGAGTAAACAAAGTGATAAATGTTCATATGGTCCCACTTGAGAGTTGCTTTTTCTACTCTCAGGTTCATTGGATCTGATTTACCTCTTAATGACATTTGCATGAGTAGGACTAGGTTCCAATAAACCAGCTGAACTGCAGCAGCAAGTGTAAAATGAGACAAAAAGCCCAGCTCAGCCAACATGTTTATGTGCCTCTGAAGCTGTGTCATGGATCCAAACTGTGTTAATGCAGACAGGCGCCAGCACTATGGGATCATTGTAGCCATGTAATTTTAACAAAATTTCATCTGACAACTTCATTTGAACAATGGTAACGTAAAAAGGCACCAGGCCTAAAATCTTTCCTATGTGTAGTTTCATGAAGGACTTTGGGATTTGGCTTATTTTTTGCAAAGCTTAGGGGAAAGAAGTATAACGATCAATGGAAAAACTAAGTTTGAGTGAAACCTCAGCTTCACTGTCTTTATTGGTTTGGTGGGGGTATTTTTGTAGTAGTAGTGGTGGTTTATTATTCTGAGTCAAGAAACTCTCTGGTGTTCTTTACATTGGCAGAGACTTTCTGGACAAATCCACAAATAAAGCTGCATTTGGCAGAGAAGGACGATGGACAAGATGACTGCACATTCATAGCAGCCCTGATGCAAAAGGGTCGCCGTAAACTCAAGAAGCTTGGAGCTGAAATGCTGACCATTGGCTACTCTATTTATGAGGTACTTCTTTGCTGCTACAGCACAGGAGCTGCACTATTGGTATTTGGCACTTTCTCTGGGTTTGTATCCCTGCTGCATTTTTAGGGCCTTTGCTCTTAAAATAACCTTCTCAGTTACATCAAGCCCCATGGAAGATGGAGTCCTCTCAGAGGAGAATTTAGGAGTCCCCATAGGGACATGGGTTCCTAGGACAGACCCCTCAGCCCCATGATTCTGTCACCCCCTGCCTGGTTCAGGGATAGGGAATTTTGCTTCTTCTGAGCATCCTGGGGCACATCACAGAGAGATGCCTGTCTCTGAATGAGGTTGAGGTTGGTCAGTCTGTTGTCACTGCTCTGTGACACCTTGTTTGGGATGGTGGCAGGGAATGTTCAAGTAGGAAGACAATGTTCCAGAGGACTATGAGACTGCCTTCTGAGTGGGAAAGCACTGTGGTAATGGATCCTTGCCATAAGGTGGGAGCTAAATTGCTGTAAGCACCTGGGAGAGGGATTGAGAGTCAGGATCACAGCCTGGGATGATGCCTTTGCTAGGCAGAATTTGGCTGTGTGATTAGGAAAGGGGTGAGTATGCACACCCTGGCCAGTGCAGCACTGCCTTTTTTTCCCTCCTAGAGCCCTGGCAGAGATGGACACTTGGGCAAAGACTTCTTCAGGTACCACCCTTCCAAGGCCAGGAGCAAAACCTACATCAATTTAAGGGAAGTATCCCACCGATTCAAGCTGCCACCGGGTGATTACATTCTTATCCCAACCACATTTGAGCCACACCAGGAGGCAGATTTCTGCCTGAGGATCTTCTCTGAGAAGAAGGCCATCACTGAGTAAGTCAGCAGCAAGCTTTGGGCCCTCCAGTGCTCCTCTGAACATGAAGTTGTTGGCTGCTGGGGAGAGTGTGGCTGCCAGGCACCCAGCCCTACAGCAGAGACCCAGCATGGCAGGCTCTTAATCATATGGTTTTTTGGGTTTTTTTGCCCATTTTTGTTAAACCTGACTTTATTTTGAGAGGAGTTGAGAAGAGGGGGAATTAGGGCATGCCATGATGAATCTGCTGGAAGTTTGGACAAGGAAGGGTTGCTAGCTACCTATTCAGGTCTGTGAATACAGCAGTGTTTGCTTCCTCTTTGTTTCCTCCCGAAGTTTGTCCAAAAGACAATTTTATTTTAAAAAAAGCATACTGAGGAAAAAATGTGTTCACAATGAATAATGAATAAAGAATGATCAAGATTCTTTAGCAGATGACATTCACAGCTGTGTCCTCCCTGAGTCCAGCCTAATGTCTGTTTTAAGGGCTTATGCACAAGTCTGATGGTTTGATGAATTTTAGCTAAACATAACCTGTTAAATAAAAAACCCTGTTTTATCATTCACCTGGGGAAAAGGTAATAAGCAAGCTTCCATCCCAAGCAGTTGTTGAATACCTTCAGATACCAAATCAGGTTTTGTTTTCTCCAGGGATCTAGATGAAAACGTTGCCATTGATCTTCCAGAGGTAAGTCTACAGAGTTAAAATAGCAAGAGAATAGCTCAGCAGAAGCCAGCACACATTGCTTTTGCTGTCTTTGGCTTAACCACATTCATTTCATGGGAATGTTACACAATTGCCAGCTTTGTGTATGTCACTGAAATGCTAGGCTCTGCTGAATATGGTAAAAGAGCTGTAACAATCAAAATCATAATTGTTAGGCTTTGCATCCCCTTGAAGGCAGTCAGTGCCAGCCAGCACGAGAGGTGGGTGTCAGCCACCACGTGTGCAGTGAAAGCACCACCCATTAGCACTGGGGAGCCACGTGGCTGTTCACATCTTTTAAAATTTTATTTATTGTGAAAAATAAAAATCAAGAGAATGTCTAATAGACCTATATTAATTATGCACACAAATATCTTTATTTTACTTCTCAGTATCTGCAGGACTTGAGAGGGAATGCTTACACATGCCTACTGAAATGATTTAATTCTTTTTGCTTTTGAATGGCTTGGTCTGCCTGCTGAGCACTAATTGCAGCTGGGTCTGAGTCAGCTCCTGTTTAAGTGTATCCCTGCAAATAAGTCATTAATTGTGATGTGCCTTTCCATGGAAACAAGCTAAGCCAAGATCTAATTTGTCCCTCTTTAGTAAAACTCTTCTCTGGGGACCCAGCTAACGACGACATCTTCATTTCCAGGATCTCAGGGCCATGTTCTGTAGCAAAATAAATCTGTGCTGGGTAATATGCTGAAGTGCAGCCACCTCTGGCTGGTGCTCTCAGAAGGGCTGGAGGTCCCAGAATGATGCCATGGGAAGGAGCTCAGCAGAACTGTGGTTGTCGGAGGCCCAGGGAAACATAATGGCACAGGGTGGGATGAGAGGAGAGAGAAGTGTTTTCCAGGATGGGTGCTCTTGGTTTTTACCAAGGCAATGGCACACTATACACTTGCCCAGGTGAAGGAAATGAGAGGGTGAGACTCCCCTTGGGCAGAGAGGTGGCTGGGAGGCCTCAGATCTGGTGGAGTTCAGAGGTGTGTACCCCTTATTTTAAGGAGTACAGTGGTCCGGGGTGCACCGAGTGGCTATTTGCAGGAGAAATGTCATGTTTTACAACTCTTTTAAGGACATGTGTGGTTGGTGTTGCAGCCTCTACATCCAACCCCAAGCCCACAAGAAACTGAAGAAGAAAAGCAGTTCCGGGCACTGTTTGAGCAGATTTCAGGAAAGGTGAGTTCAAAACACCTTGGGTCAGAGCAAGATGTAAAAAGAGGGGAAACACTTCTGCTTCTATCCAGGGCCACGTGAAACAAACCTGATGTATTTTGGGTGTGCTTAGTTGTAGTGTGTCGTTTGGGCACCAGATGTCACCATGCCTTATGGCTCAATGGATAAGGGCACAGTCCCTGGTGAGCAAGCAGGAGGACCAAAGCTAGAACTCAGGCTCTGAAGGAGCCTACCTGGTTTAATGTTTAGTCATAGTTGAGTTTTCTTTGTAATAACAGCTCTCGCTTGAGATCTCCTTCAGACAGACGTATGCACAACAGCACCTCTGTATTTTCCCAGCCCTTAATTTTTTAGCTTTTTCTGGGTTCTGTATGGTTCTCTTTAGCTGAGTTTCAATGAAGTACAGATGAGTAATGTTTGTGTTTACTGAGGTTTTTGCTATGTCTGATTACAGAAACATACAAGTAACAGATGCTTCACTTTTTTTTCCTTTTTTTTTTCCTGCAGGACATGGAGATATCTGCAGAAGAACTTGAATATGTTCTGAATGCTGTATTAAAAAAAAGTAAGTGCTGACAACTTCTGAGTTAAAGTTGTATATAACTTTTTAAAATCTGACATTAAATTCATTTACATATAGAAAGTTAAAGGCTGTTTTACGACCCCAGTCTGGTGTCCTTGAGCCAGTGGGGGCAGAGCCAGGAAAGCATTTGGCCCATGATCTAACCACGAGCTTGCCCTGCCTCCAGCATGATCCATGTCAGCTCAGTGGGGCCAGCTCTCTGTTGTCCTGCCACTCTGCTGTGGAGAGACAGGCACTAGGCTGGGACTTCTAAGATCTGGGTGTAGCTCCTGATCCTGCTGTGGGCCCTTTGCACAGTGGACAATCTGAACCTCATCTCCTGATTTACAAGGAGATGTTGTATCTCAAGGACAGTATTTCCTGTTGTGTCTCCAGTAAATGCATCTTCTGTCTGGACTGAGACTTCTCTGTAGTGAGAGCTGCCTTCATCTTCCACAATGAGGACTAATGAGGAGTCAGCTATCTCTGTTCATGAGTCCTATTTTCTTCTTTCTGTTTTTAAAAGACAGCTTTGCCCATGACTTCTTTCCTATTATTGTTGTTTTTCAGCAAAGAACATAAAATTCAAGAACTTAAGTCTCATTTCATGCCGAAATATCATTTCTCTTATGGATGTATCCTTTCAAATAAGTGCCTGTGAGGCTAAATGAAGAATAAATAGAATTGTCCATAACATAATATGTTGTGGATGTCAGAAATGGATTTGGTAATGTCGTGGCAGATCACTACCCAAAGGAAACAAAAATTCATGACTGTTTTATCCTAATTTTTATTTTAGAAATTTAAGGTTAGGAGTTTCAGGATAAACTGTTTTCTATTGCAGACTAAGAGGCAGATGCTTTAATGCTGACCACCTTTAGAAGTAAATCTCAAGCTATTTCTGTAAAGAACAGTGCATTTTTTCAAGCTGTGATTTATTTGAAAGAGACCTAGAAGACTTAACTCAAGAAAAGTCTGTTGTCTGGGGAGCTAAGCTTTCCAGACAGAGTTGTATTTGCAAGTTATGGGTCAGAAATTAAGGACCAGCAGTGGTGAAAATTGCTGCTATTAAAACTCTTTTTTGACATCCAGTTTAAAAACTGGAAAATCTGGTCTTTCAGCTAGTTCCTGAGACTCCAGGAAACAGACATGTGGGTGAGAGTTGTCTGTCCAAATTTAGGCATTTGTGGTGTAGGCATCTACATCTAAGCCAGCTTTCTAGACTTTCTTTATAGATAGCGAAAGGGATGGTGTAATTAATTGTTCTGGATGCACCTAACCGAGGGATGCTAAATAACTGCTCAGACATCAGGTGAGGTGGATCACAGCCCTGATGCTTCCCCACCACATTTGTCCTTTGCAGAGTTCTGGTTCCTGCTGGGTTTGCTTAGCGTGGCTCCTCCTCAGGTAGAGCTGCTTTCACAGTATGCTTTCCCAATAAACAGTTTTGCTAGCTGTGAGACAAAACAGTCCTACCGAGGCAGGTATCTAATGTTTGGTTCATGTCTTGCTTGTTCAGCTCAGATGTCTTTTGCTTTTGTTGCTCCAGTCCATGACAGAGGTAACATCCATTCAAACACTTCTAAGAGAAAACCAAAACAGACAAAATTTTATTCTGTTAAATCTAGTTCATAATATTTAAATTCAATGCAGATTAGTCACCCTGCACATGCGATGAGAAACAGGGGAAAGAGTTCTAAATTTCCTTGATTAAAAACCAAGCCTCAGTAGGGAGCTGATCCATGTTCACATCTCATCCTTACATGGTATTGGCACAGAGCCAGGGCCTGTGCTTGACCCTGGAGCATGGCAGCAGTTCTAGGTTTACTATTTAGGATACAACTGAATAGTTTCCATGATTTGCAATGCTTCCAAGCAAATCTCTGCATAGTTTTGAATAAATGGGGAGACATCTCTTCCTCTGCTTTGAGAGCACAAGACAGAGACGCAGACACAATCATCCCACTCTGGACGTGCTATTTGGAGCACAATGGAGGAGCAAAACCATAAAAATGCAGACCCAAGTCAATGTTGGCACAGTCTCTCTGTGTCACATGCTACCGAATTCCCTGGCAATGGTCACCATGTGGTGGTGAGGAGCAGGGACAGAGTTCTTCATAGCCCTGGGAAGAAGAACCTGGCTGGGTAAAAATACCTTTTCCAGAAGTAAGAATGTCCTTGGGATCTGTGGGTGTCCTCTATAATGTCATCAGCATAGGTGCTCTAATAACAGCAGGTGTTAGCTAGACCCCAGTTGGCATTTTTTGACCTTTGTGAATGCTCGCTGAGCCGGTGTCCATCTGAGCAAGGGCTTTGTCCTGGCAAGATGGAAAAAGGAAGGGAAATGGGACCATTCCTTATTTAGCATTTCAGAGCAGGTGCCTCATCCTGGAAGTGAACTGTACTTGGAGGGCATCAGTAACTCAGTGAAATAAGTCCTTCACTCCAGAGAGAGGGAAGGCCAGGCAGATCCAATCATTGCCTCCTAGAACTGCTATACAGGCATTTATTTCAGACCATAAGGACCAGATTTTGCCAGTCTCAACCTCTACCCACATTAATTTTTGGTTGAGCCATTGCAACAGAGCCTGATCTCAAGATAAAAATACTGAACAGCACATTGGTTGACTAACTCCTTTGGGTACAGTAGCAATTTGTTTTAATCAGGTAATTTAATTCTCTGAATCATTTATATCCCATTTACATCCAAAACTGTTCTTGCCCTAGAATAATCTGTCTTTCTTCCTCATGTAATGCCTGAATTTCTCAGCTGTGTTTTTATATCACATAATGTTCCTCCAGTATCACAGCCACAGGCATGACTGTAACTGCTGGAGCTCTACCTCTTGAGAAATCCCAATGCCAGTTTCAGCAGCACTATAGGCTTTCCAGTCAACTTAACATTTTCTGCTTAAAGGAGCTACTCTGATAAGTTCAGAATGAATTTGGGCTTTCATATAACAAGTCCTTTTCCTTAGTTCAGATTACCAGACCAGTGGCAACGGGAAACTGGAATTCAGTGAGTTCAAAGTTTTCTGGGAAAAAATGAAGAAATGGATAGTAGGTGACATTATCCACTGTAATTTTCCCTCCATTTCATTAGGTACTTTCCGAACAGTTTATTAGGTATATGCAGACAAAAATGGAGACAGGAGTGTGTTTAAGCCACAAATTTTAACAGAAAACAAATGTTTTAAAAGCATGAGATTTGTTTTGGATAGTCGAAGACAGTCTTAGCTTTCCATGATGATAAACCATGATGGATTTCTGGAAATAACAGATTTTTGTGAACTAATAACTATGTTTGGGATAAAGAATGCAATGGACACTAATAAGCAAGCCAATCAAAAGGAAACTTAAGGAGTTTCCATAACTGCTGTTGTACAGATAAAGAAAGTGATGATTCAGGACTAGTAGGAAACAATAATTTACTAAGTTACTGCATTTTCATTACTGATGTCTCAGGAGTCAACTGTACTGAAGTCTGGGAAAGTGCTGATTCTAATTTTAAACACATTTCCCTGCCACTGTATATGGCAGTAAGAAGAAGTAGGCTTGCAGAATCAATCACAGACTGAATATTCAAATAAAAGACATTATAATTATTTCCTTATGGCCATTAATAGGTTTTTCTGAATTAATGTTTCACCAAAGCATTCAAAATATGCAGTTCTTTGCTTCTTGTCTAGCCCATCAGAAATGGCCAACACTTTTTTCTGGGTACTAATGCCACATCTCTTTTAACAAAGGACACACTGTGTTTTAACAAGGGTCTTGAGAAATCTTTGTATCCTGTAGGAAGATTTGCACATATATTTGCTGGAAAATTTTAAGCTGAATGTGACGACAGCTTCAAATAACTCATATTCCAAAGAAGAGTCGTATTTGTCTTCTCAATAAAAGGATGGGATTTAACTCCAGCTTGAAAATTGCTTAATATATAGGTCAAAATTCAAACAGTTTGACCAGTTTTTTAGTTGTAGCATGAATGTGTCTATTCAGGTCTTTTATACTTAGAAGCAAATGAGTAAGTGACAATATTAATATAATGTTAAACAGTTTGTCTCTAGTGTTAAGAATTATGGAGAAAAAACATAAAAGAAGATTAAGAGAATGTGTCAGTTAAAAGATAACAATACATCTTACCAGTGAAAATCACTTTTTTAAGAAATCATGACATTTTTAATGAAGAGCAACCCATTATTTTTTAATGCTTGAATTTGGCAATACTTGTTTAAGTCACAACAACCTGTTCATATTACAAAGACAACTGGGACCAAGATTTGCTCCTCCATTATAAAATCAGACTGGATCTAGACCAAAGTCTTGTCAGCTTTCTTAAATGCCTACACTATGCAGTTGGAGATAACCACCTTGCCTTTCTATGCCATATCTTGCTCCCTTTCATACACCAGTACTGAGCTTTCTGTGTGCTCCTTTCATAACAGAGTATCTTTCTTCAATTTGACTTTGATAAATCTGGCTCCATGTCCTCTTATGAGCTTCGTGGTGCTCTTAAAGCTGCGGGTAAGACAAGCACTGCATTTTATCTGGTAAACGTGTCGGGCACACCAGCCTGGGTGAAGAGGACAATCACACAGGCCAGGTGCTCCCGAGCAGGGAGGAGGTCGAAATATATGCCAAAGGATAAATGCCAGAGAGAACCTGGGCATGTTGAGCAGGGTAATTTTGCCCCAGGTACCCCCAGTCCTGAAGGGCAGGCAGTCAGAGCAATCTCTGTATTTTAGTGAGCTCTGTTAAACTCAACAGGGCTGCACATGTGCAGGGTTAGACCCTGAAACAGACCATTTCAGAGTCCATCTACATTCAAGGGTTGAAAGAGTAGTGAGTAAGCTGCCATGCAGAGCAATCACTACATTAGTATTTCATCACAACTTATTTTTATTAAAGCAGATAATTTTGCAGAAATCCCTCCAGAATCAAGAAGACAGAATGGTCTCTCATACATCACAGTGTGTATGGACTAGAAACAGGAATGCCTGAAAAATTTCTTGTTCAGTTTGCTATTCATGGCAAACTTGAGGAACTTTGTAGTTAGATCTCTTTCCATATGGATGTGTGCTGCAGAGTATCCTCCCATAAAGTGGTTTTCAAGATTAGTTAACAGAGATCTGTAGATTCCCCCAGCATGTGAGGTTGTTCACTTTTTCTTTGTGTGTGTCTTCGGGAAGGATACCAACTCAACAATTACCTGCTGCAACTGATTGTCCTCCGATACTCTGATGAGCAGTTCCAGATTGAATTCGATGATTTTCTGAACTGCCTAATACGCCTGGAGAACGCGAGTCGTGAGTATCTTCTTCCTCTGGAATTTCACCCCCTTTGGAAAAGAAATTGTCCTGCTTTCGGCTGTTGAGCATGTTGCACAATATCTGAGATCGAGTACAAGGCTAACAGAAAGGAGCTGTGTTTAGCATTTGCTTTTAGGATGGTTTTTCTCCTGTAACAGTGAAAAATGCTCTGCTGCTAATGGAAAATTTCCCCATGTGAATAGGGCTTGCTACATAAACTCTGCAGCAATGTTGAAGGCATGTGAAGAATGCTGGTAAAGTCCCTGTTGTAACCCTTCTTGTGGCTCACCCAGGAGCTTAATTTGGGATCACACAAGTTCAAGGTTCAAATATTACTTGTGCCTCATGGAAAGAGAAGATTGGCGTGTGCTTGGGCAGCTATCCCCTATACCTTTCACTTAACATGTTCCCTTTTGGCTTCAGATGTGGTTCCCTGTACATCAAGGCACCCCAGGTCTCAGTTCACTTGTGGTACAGGGTCACATTCATTACAAAGCAGCAGTAGTAGAGATAGGTTAAAAGGCTGGATAAATGGCTGGATAAAGTGTGGCTCCAAATTCAAACAAAACCCAATACCCTCTATGAGAAGAAAAATCAACTTTCTTCCCTTTGTTTTGTTTTGTTTTGTTCTTCTCTTTACTTTCTGTCTTGACTGTAGCAATAGAATTATTAAATTTCTGAGAGAGAGAAGTTAAATAAGATATATAAAGAAATGCAAATTTCTTGGCTTGATTTCAGAGTATCCTCCAAATCTGAGTATTTAGCACATTCAGGACACCTCTTCCAGACAAGTCCTGGAGTGAGCCTTGCATAAAGGCCTTAAGTCAGCAAGGCATTTCCTCTTGCAAGGACTTTCCTTTGTCAGAGGAGTTACCACCACCAAGCCATCTGCCTTTGCTCCAGGCCTTCCCCCTCCTTGGCATGGCCGCTCGTGTTGTGGGATGGAGAGCTCGTGTGTGAATACAAATGGGGTGTATTTATAGCACTGGTGTCCGTTTTTCATTGCAGGAGTATTCCAGGCACTGAGTGCGAAAAACAAGGAGTTCATTAACCTGAACATAGGAGAGGTATGAGCACAGATTCATAAACACTGAAAAAATGATGGGGTTTCTCTAGAGCTTTGTCCTCTTCTAAGAGCTGGAGAATTTCTGCATGACACTTCAGGTGTCCATGAGAGTGCAGGGGGTACCTGCCATAGGTTTCACCACAGCTGGAATTTTA
>VYXF01001326.1:364287-385469 GCA_013397295.1 Polioptila caerulea
TTCTCTAGAGCTTTGTCCTCTTCTAAGAGCTGGAGAATTTCTGCATGACACTTCAGGTGTCCATGAGAGTGCAGGGGGGTACCTGCCATAGGTTTCACCACAGCTGGAATTTTACAGCTCACCACAGCCCACGCACTGATTAAATCTTTTCCACGCCGTTTCCTTCCTTCCTTGCCCTGTGGCATATTGACAGCTTCCCATGCCCCTTTCTAGTTTCTCTGCTTCTTTTCCTTCCCTAGGTGCCAGGTTGCAGTGGGGGAAAGAGGAAGGAGCAGATGGGGATTGGGAGGGGGGTCTTTCACTCCCCCTGAATCCCCCAGGAATTCAGATCAGCCTCGCCTGTGCATGTCTATCGTTTGCTTCTCACACTGCTCAGCACAGGTTTCTTATTTTCTTGCGCTCTCCTTGTCTTCCTGTTGCTGTGAGCTCTCGTTTCACACTAAGCCAAAGCTTCCTGGGGTGAGGCACAATGAATTCCCAGGGAAAAGAAATGTGGGTACCTGTGTGGATGGCTGGGATGCAAATAAAGTAACTGCTGTTTCCAGCATCTAGTGCTTGGAGAGCTTTGCCCTATTCCTTTCTGCTGGCTGAGGTCTCTCCTTAATGACAGGATGTAAAAGCCAAATGAGCAAAGTTCCTTTTCCCTGCGTGGGGTCAATTCAGAGCAAAGCACTGCTTTGGAATGGCTCTCATTTGGGGAAAGACATGGGGAGGGAGAAGGGCCTGAAATACTTTATTGTAAAGTTGATATTTTCTGATACTAGTTTATCAACCTGGCAATGAACATCTGAAGAAGCCTGATTTGGATGCCAGGAGTTTCTTGCAACTTTGCTGCCAAGACTTTTGCCCCAAGAGCTGAGGTCCACTTCACATGCAAACTTCACCAGGAGATGTCCTGCAGAGAAATATGCATGATGCCCCCTCTTCTGTTCTCCACCCCTGTGGATAAGTTCAAGAGTCAGATCATGTGTTTTTGGTAGAGCCTGATACTGGATTTGGCACTGAGCATTTGGATGGGGCACACTTGCCTCTCAAGCAGGCTGAAATTGTTCCTGAGTGACCACAGGTTTTTATGAAGTAGGATTGTATTTAGTTTCAGCATGGCACAGACTACAGTGATTAAAAGTCTTTATTGCTGCTTGGCTACTGATTACTGAAAGGTCCTTTTGAAAATACAAGGTTGCATAAAACTCGTTCAACTTGGAATTTATTTCTGGGCATAATATGTGGCTACATGACAAGTGCCCTGTTGTACCACATGAATTGCAGTCTGGTGAACTGTGGACAAAGAAAAACTAGGGACTGCATGGATGAAAATTCACTTTTTAATAGTTGTGGTCCCAGGTCCAGGGTCTCTTAGAAGGATGCTTAAGCTAAGGTTTGATGTTCATCACAAATATACTTTAGGGAAAACCTTTTCTTAGTCCTTCCTCTGCTACCAACAAAGTTCCTCTGCTTCATATTTTGCTGTGTAGGCAGAGAGTGTGTCCCACAGGCCCATCTCTGCAGAGTTGCACACAGTTTGCCATAATCTTCACAGAAACATGTGGCCTCTGAGACAGTGAGCACTTGCATGGGGCCCTTCTCCTCCATGCAGTCTGAGACTGCGTCCCACACCAACCATGCTCCAGAAGAACAACTGAAATCACTTTAGATTAACTAAGTGTACCCATTGGTAAGGTCCTGATCTCTGCAGATGCTATTTTGCGTCTCTGCCTTATACAGTATTATTCATGTGATGTGGGTAGCCAGTGCTGACTTAAAAAAATAACAGTAATAGCAGCCAGGGGCTTAAGAGGTCTTCATAGGATTTGTTTCCATGATAATCTTCGTAACTTATGTCTGTTTTATAATGAATCAACTGTCTGGCTTTGTTTTCTGAAACCTTTCTTGCAGTGTAACAGATGGCCCTAGGCTAGCCTTGCATTCCCTACTGTCCGAGATCACTGAGACAGACAGGGTTTTGTTTCTCTAGATTTAGACCTAATGAACAATTCAGGAAAGAAAATCAAGCTGCAGTAAAGGTGAAGCTTAAACAATGAAGAATCATACAGATAATGGTGTTTAAAATATCAACTTTCATTTTTTCCTAGCAGTTATAATCTTGTAACTATGCAGAAAATGCTCTGGAGCTAGCTGGAAGCTGAGCAAAAGCTGCTGGTTGCAGTATTTGATTAACTGAGGTACTCAGCCCCATGAGGTGTATTGATTTTCAGATGTACTGATTGTATGCCCTTTTACAGCACTAGAGACAGCTGTCTAAATTTGTGAAAGTTTGGATTAAAATCTAGCCTGTCCTATGAATATTCAGCCACATACTTGAAACCAAAATAATAAAACCAAATTGCAGATCCTTAACTGGTTCACTGTACAAGCTTAGATGTGGATACAAATTTGTTGTAATATACCATTGTTCACATGCTATGCAGAAGAAAAGAGATATCTCCATACCTGGCATTACCAGTGTAGCTTCCTGTTCCTCTCCACAGAGCTGGTGTTGTCTTGAGGAATCAGGATTACTATAGAAAAATTATAAATAAAGCCGGGAGCAATGAGCTATAGGCAAAAATCTCCTCAGCTTTAAAAACAAAATTGACGCATTTAAGAAAAAAACACCCTGAAGAGTTTTCTGCCCACTCAGAGCAGTTGCCTGCTGACTGTAACTTGAGAGATAACATCTGAGTTCCTTCGGAATCAGCCTCTTTCTTGGGCAGCCAGCTCCCTGCAGAGAGCCCAGTCCTGCCTTGGGGCTCACACAACACCCACAGCAGAGTGGGAGCTAAGCACAAGAGAACTTGTGGGGACAACCAGGCTGGTCTGTGGCCACTCAGACTCTGTTGCAGCACAGTCCCTGTCTCACCACCTTGGCTGTAAGGATATTACAGATGCCTGTGTTGAAAGCCTTGCCAATATCAAGGTGAAGAACAGTAATTGCTCCCCCTTGTCCTATGTGCTAGACCATTTCCTTTCTGCACTGGAGCAAGGCCCACCATAAAAAGGGAAGAGAAACTCTGGCTGTAACTTCTGCACGTGAAGATGGAGGATTATAATCCCTGGTGAGGTGGGGTTTTTGTGTGTGCTATTACTCTGTTTGTGTGAGTGACTGAATGGGAGAGTGAGATGTTTGATTTCACAGCCCCACCTGAACACAATCGTCCTTCTCAGCACTGCACCTGCCTGGTGTTAGAGCAGGAGGGCAACTTTGCCCAGAAACAGGAGTTTGGGCTTGCTGGTCTTTGCTTTTAATCAAGGACCTTGCCTTCTCTGACGTGAGGTGAGATGCAGGTATATTTGGCTGGGTACCACTGCAGGAGCTATGGCAAATCCCTTACGGCGCTCTGGGAGCTGTGAGTGGTGCACACACTCCCTAATGTGGTGCACACAGACCTTGTTAGCAAGAATGGCTCATGCTGGGAAGCCCTGCCTTGTCTGCTAATAGCAACATTAATGGGGAACATGAGAGTAATTTTTCATAATTATATGAGTGGAAAAAACTAAGAATCACCTAGCTACAGGGTTGCAATCTGAGCCTGTTTTCCCATTACCTCACAAAATGAAAATCTCACCCTAACTCTGCTGCTAAAGCCTTAGGTTAGATATTAGCAGGGGCTGGCTGCTGCCCTGGAGCTGATTGTCTCTCCTCTGCTCCCCTGTCCTCTCAGCCACATTGGCACCCCAAGATGTTGAGCAGTGCTCTGAGACATGATGTATTTCTGAGTATAAAGGAACGACATCAACTCAAGACATAAGCCTTTTGTGAGGGTATTCATTTCAGGTTTGCCCCAAGCTCCACCACCCTAACCACCATGATGGTAGATTTGGCAATGGCATTTTCCTGCCTTGCAGGAGGTTTTCTTCACAGCCTGTTGCTGAGGCCAGAAGGGAGATAGATAGTGAAAACTACCATAAAAAACTGCTTTAAAAAACATACCAAATCTGAAAAAACTGTGAAATAGTGTTCTGCTTTTTCTCCATATAAACAGAGACAGAAACCTAAACAGTAAACATTGTGGGCACAAGGGTGGTCAGAAGCATCCTGTGTTCCTTCAAAAAGCTCCCAAGGAGTGGCTTAGCAATGCTGCATCTTTGTTTTGGTTTGGTTTCTTGGTTGTCTTTTTTTTTTTTTTTTGGTGGGTGTTTGGGGCTTGTTTGTTTGTTCATGGGGTTTTTTGTTTTTGTTACAGACCTATTTTAAGCCCTACTACATCTTTTGGGAGCATGCAAACTCATGTGTCAGCTTAGGTGGTGCACGAGGCATTGTGGGGGGAGTGAGGGGAAAAGAGAAAAGTGAAATCTGGCCATCCCACTGCTGGCAAATCCTCCATATTGTGGTGCTGTGGCATCAGGTAGGAGAAATGCTAGAAGTGATGTGGCAGGTCACCCCATTTATAACAGTTGTGCTTGCTTCCAGTCATGAAAATTAAATATTTGTGGAGAGAAATGAGTTATCTAAATAATTTTCATTTGAACTGCACTATCTCTCCACTAGTCCCCCACCTCCCCCCTGAAATATGTGAGCCTTTGTGCTTTTTGTCTTGTGGCAGCATATGCTTTGGAAGCACATCAGAGTGCTGAGGGCAGTTTGCAATGTTCCCAGCAAGGCTGGAACTTCAGCATTTTAAAAATTAATTATAAATACTTGCTGATTGAGGTAAACACACAAGATGTCAGCAATTGCCGGCAACTATCTTTTGCACATCAGGCACTTATAAGGGCAAGTGTGCTAGAAATTGCTCTCCTCAAATCTCTTCTTTTCATCCTTTGTCCTTTGCATGACTCTTCAAAGGAAGTGAGCTCCACTGAGCAGGATTTGGCCTCCTGGGCAGCCTGGATACCTCTTTGAGTGTTATCCACAGAGGCAGAGGACTCAAACAGGGCAAAGATAGCAGCAAGCATCAGACACATGCCTGTTCTTCTTCTGACCCAAGGAACATATAGCTATAACCCTTAATTGACACTTTTTTCATTTTTTTAGTTAAAAAGCCAAAGTAAGATGGTGTAGTCATCTTCCCCAAGTATATAGCAGAAATGGTGAATATTTTCAGGTACTTCACTGGACTACTTGAAGTGTGCTTTTTTTTCCTGGTCCTTCAGAGAGGAAAAAGCATTTATCATAGATCCAAAAAGTGTCCATGTTTCATTTGCCCCCAGGGACAGATGGAGCTGCCTGCACGCCTTACCTGCAGTGCAGTGTTTGCCATGCATGAGGGCCAAATTTCCTCCCACCTTGGGAGAGGCCACTCGGGAAAACAGGGGCAGGCATGGGGGTCCCCTCATGAGTGTTGTGTGGCCACCTCACCTGGCAGGCCCCCCAAGGACACAGCCTAGCCACTGCCCTGGTGAGGGGGGCAATGCCAGCATTTTGTGACAATTTTATCCAGTTGCTAAGCAGCTGGGTCCCAGGGACACAAATAAAGTGAAAACAAATGTCCTGAGGGACAGCAGCCGTGTTGTTTTGGGAGGACAGTGCAGCTCCAGACCCATGGCTTCCTCTGCCCTCCTCGCTCAGATGCCCACAGTTTTGTGGGGCTGTACCAGGGGATACAAGGGGGATGGCAAGGGCAAGGCTTTGGGAAGGGGCTCTGGCAGCCAGGGTCCGAGCTGAGCTTCTCTTCTGGGGGGGTGGGAGCCCACACCTGCCTGCAGAACTGAGGGCACACACCTGGCTCCTCCAGCCCCCCAGCTCCAGCTGTGTCTGTGCAGGGCACTGAGCGCTGCTGGCCAGAGAGAAAATCTGTGTCCAGCTCTTCAGCCCAGCAGTCAGGGCACCCACTGCCAGGAGGCAGTTTCTGTGCCTCTGGACAGTTGTGTTTTATGGCAAGCATTCTCCTTGTCTGACTAGCAGCACCAGCAAATCATACTCATCAATGCTTGCATTCTCACTCCATCCCTGACCTCTCAAAGAACTGCCCTGTTTCACTGCAAAGCAGTGTTTCACAGGCAGCTGAGGAGATCCCAGCCACCACAACCACCACACTATGGTGTCTCATATCCCGGTGACTAGAGCTGAAATAGGACATCTGGGCTCAAAACCCTTGAGTAAATCAAATATCATTTACCCCTCTCCAGTCTCCTCTGGTTGTTAGACACTCAGCCTTTCTGCATCGGTTTAACACGAGGTTATCAAGGCTGTCATTCATTCAGGAAATAACCTGTGGGACCTTATTTCTCAAAGAATTTGTAGAGTCTCCCTCACTAGAGGTGTCTAAGAACTGCCTGGACACAATCCTGTGCTGGGTGCTCTAGGATGACCCTGCTTGAGCAGGAGGCTGGACCAGATGGTCCCCTGTGGTCCCTTCCAGCCTGAGCCATTCTGTGATATATCAGCAGGAAATTTTGGGACACAATCCTGTGTAGCAGAACCATTTATTGTACAAAGGGGAGCCAACACAAGTCTTCAGAGATGCAATCACATTGCGCTACAGCCCCCTTGGTCATCCAGCAGCAGGCTGCCAGTATGGGCATCTCAGCATCTGCTCCAGCTTGAAAGCAGATTATCTGGTGACAGAGAAAATGGATTTATCATGACTGATCCCATTCATTTCCTAGAGGACCTGCCAAGTGACTGAAATAGAAATGGGGTCAGCAATTAATAGGGTAGCTCTCAGTCACTGTCACCATATGTTGATATGATGATGGCTGGTTTATCTATTTACCTGATAAATAGCTTACTGAAAGTTGTATCAGGACACAGGTCAAGGAGACCAGAAACAAAACTCGTAGATTTCTTCTCCAGCATTGAAACTTGCATAAATATTTCTCCCATTTTGGGGAGGGTTTCTTCATATCCCTGGGGAAAGGGGACTGGATGAGTCACAATCAGCTGCAGCTTAGTTTTCTGTCTTACCAGGTTCAGCTGGAGACTGTCTGACTTTATTCCTTACAGGGACATCACAGAGGATGCATTTTCTTGAACTGGGGTAGGAAAAGTCTTGAGCACAAGAAACAGAGATTGAGAAGTGTCTTAATGAATGTGCCATGTCACAATGGCAGCAGGCCAAGTTGTGGGTTGTGTTGTCAGAGCCAGGAGCTCTGAGACACCTTTAGTGCTGCCATGAGAAAGGCTGTTTCATTTCTGATCCTTGTAATAAGTCCAGCTCTCTCTGCAGCTCATGGGTAGTACCTCTCCAACAGAACCCACAGCACTCTTTTAGAGGGATGTTATTCCTTCCTGAGGCAGGAAATTTCAAGCTTGTCAAAGCACTTTTCTGAGCCAACAAGAGCTACAATAGAAAAATTTTGATCAAAAACAGGTGCACGGCTGGCTGGGAGGCTGAAAAAGAGTCACTGTGCAGTTTGCACAACCCCTGGGGAAAAGATATGTAACTCAGTGTGAGGAAAAGAAAATGAGCTCTGGGCTGAGTGTGGGATGGTGAATCTGCAAGGAGCTGGAGAGCAGCAGCTCCCTCAGCAGCTCACACTGCAGTCTGCAAACATTTCATGGCAAGTCTGGCTTAACTGGGTGGCATTACAGCTTGCCTGGCCCACTAGGGTGCAAATGTGCTGCTCCCTTCTTCCATGATGATGAAAGAGTGTAAGCCACAATTTTCATGCGTTTAAGTCTTGGGAACCAGAAGCAAAGGCTCCATCACCACCCCAAAAGTTCTGAGAAGAAGAGACCCATGTGTCAGGGGGCTCAGTGTCTCATGGAGCTCACTGATGTCGAGGGATGATGCATGGGGCAAATCCTCCTCAGTGAAGAAGGCTGCCTGTATGTGTAGTTTTTGGGGACAGAACACTTTTCTTCATTATTTTAGCCTGTAGAGACCTCCAGTAAAACCATTTAAACTGATTAATCAAACACCTGTGGATGGCACTGGAAAGAAACTTTCCCAACTGTCTACAGATTTTGCATTTAAATTGCCCTCATGCTCTTCAAGACATATCCTTGAGGACAGCCCCCTAACTTCTGCATTTCCTAAAATCAGATGCCTATTTTTGAGTATAAAAGTCTCCCACAATGCCGAAGCCCATTGGAAGAGCTGAGTGCACAGAGCAGCTTTGCTGCCAGGATGCAGGCACACAGCACCCCAGACACTCTGATGAGGACAGTGTGAGGGGCTAGGAGGGCATCAGCTGGAGCCCACTGCTGTGCCCGGGTGCAGGGCTGTTCCCACAGCACCCAAAGCACAGGGACAATTCGCCTGCACAAGGCAAATGCAGCCCTGGCCTTATGTCCCTCCACAGACCACAGCAAATTTCTTCATTACCACACCACACTTGGGACCTAAGACGGCCCAATAGACATCAGACATGGTTCCTTTGCTCTGTTTATGTTTATTTACCACCCATGATTTGGGATAACTGAAAAGATGCTCTCTGCCTCATGTGGGGTGGAAATCATTCCACTGCTGCTCAGAATTTCAGTCTGGGTTAGAAAGGCACCTTCCTTGCTGGCAGCCTTTGCAGTTGCACTGTCAGTCAGCATTTCCTCCACAACCATCTGAGAAAGTGAGAATTGTCAGGGTTTTTACTGGAAGTTTCAGTTTTACGTTTACTGAGAATATCTTTAAAATTGCATTAGACCAAGTCTTAAAGCCTCAGAAAACTGAATACAAATAAAGATCAATCCAAATTTATTATTTTTGAAGGCTAAACCCAGCTGATAATTTCAGTCGCCCCAACTCATTGTTTGTGTATGTCTTGAAGTGTTGTTACCACTCCTGACATGAAATAAGCCTACACTGGCTTTGTTTACAGGCAAGGATTTCCTTCCCTAATAAATGATTGAAAGTGTTCAGTCAATTAACTCTCTGGAGTCATTGATTTAGTTGTTTCCTGATCATTAACAAGCAGTTCTTGAAAAGCATTAACACCAAACTACTCCAAGAGTGGAAATTTGTGGTTCAGACCTATGAAGACCTAACATCAGTTTTCTAACGCTGCATTGTTTGACTGAGCAGTATTCCTTTTCTCTCCATAGTCTCTTTGCTCTCGGGCGTCTCTCACATGGGGAGATATGGAAATCTACTGCTCCAGAAGCTTGTTAATATGTATGTTAAGGTAGGCTTATATACTTTACATAACATAGATAATATGAGTTATGATTTTTGTATAGATATATACATGTGTTTAGGTACATGTGGCACAGCTTGTATACAAGGCTTCAGTCACAACTGCTAGTAGTGAGGCAGCTGGTTCCCTGAAGGTACTGACAGCCAACTTTTGGTTCACCTGGCATGAATTATCCAATTTCACAATTAACTGGGAAAGGGTACTAAAGCTCCTGTGCCCTGCACAGAAAATTGCCCGTAATCATGGACTCACCTCTGTCCCAAGGGTAGAACTGTTTCTCCAGGTACTCATTAATGTGGAAAGCAAAAAATCTCCTTTGTGTTTCATGGACCTCTGAAGGGAAAGGCATGGGAATGTGCATGTGGATCCATGTGGGAACCGGGCTGTGGTGCTGTAAGGAAGAGCCCTCTGTGGCCAGTGCAACAAACCTTGTCATGACAAAGGCTTGTCAATCAATCTTGGGCCACTTCTTTTGCCTCTAAGTGGGAGCCAGACTTCAAAACTCTAAATACTGTTCAAGTGGCAGGGCCAAGCAGGCAACAGAATGCAGAACTCACTGTAAAATGCTTTTTTTTCCCAGTTGGTCCCTTTGCTGTGTAGGTAATTGAAGTCTCTACAAAGTGATTGGTCTCCTTGAAACAAGGAACCAACTGTCCCTGGTGTCCAGCCACAGACCTGAAGGATGTTCTGCACCCTGCAGGTATTTTCTCCTTATTTCCTCCTTCTAGCTTTCACCCTGCATATGCATTGCACACACAGATTTCTCCTCAGTCAAGTTTGCATGAGAAAGCAAAACAAAAATATCCCAGGCGTTTTTGCCTCTTCTTCATGTCTCTCAGTTCACAGCTCCTACAAGCCACAGAAGCCCTGGGTAACTCCTGAAGGCAGACACCTTCAGCTCCAGTCAAAATTATGTTTAACACTCAGCACTTAGCCTTTCCCATATAAAATCCAGGTTTAGGCTGAGCAGCATTGACTTAAATGATTTATCAAGGTATGTGGCAACTCAAGAGGGCTTTCAGGGTTCCAGAGGCTAAAATTAGACGTGGCAGTTCCATCCTGGCATTGGCAGCACACAATGCCCTCCTCTGCTCCAGCTGGCCCTGCTGGCTGTCACACTGGGGTTCGATGCTCCAAGGTGGGGGGTGACTACCAGAGCCCAGCAGGGTCCCCCTGAGCCAAGGGGAGCTGCTCTGCAGGTCACTGTGAAAGCTGCAAAACTGGCCTTCAGTGGGACTCCTCAGTGGAGAAACCTCATTACTGCCTCTGGGCAAAGGGCAGGATGTTTAGCTGTGTTTGCAATGCAGGTTAAAAATAAACAAAAAAGTTATGGATTTGTGAGTAGAAAGTGCATCCAGCAGCAGCTCCAAAGCTGGCCCCAAATGTGCACCATGGCAGGCTTTGTGGAGGTGCTGCCTCTGTCTGCCAGCATGAGCATCGGTGAAATGCTGGCTCTGCCTTCCCCTGGAGGCACAATAAGCCCGTTTTCCAAGCAGGAAAGCGTTTCCATTTCAGGGCAGCAACTGCCTGCCAGGAACACAGCACAGAGATGTGAGAGTGAGTGCCCTTGCTAAGAACTGGGAACTCCCTGAGAAAGGGCCACCACCTACACACAGCTGGGATGTGCCAGGTCCTGTCCCACTTTGTGTGAGTGTCCTGAAACATGCATGGGCTATAGAAAGCTCTTTCTCAGGCACGTTTGGCAGCCTTTTCTGTTTGTGAGTGTATTTTGAATTTAAGTTTCTCCATAAACTCTACTACTTCAGCAAAGACTTGCCTGTGTTGCATAGTGGGTGCCACCTCTGCAGGACACCTCTGTGAGAAATGATTTGGGGCTGCTGGTGGTAGACTGGCCGGCCACAATTCCATCCCACCCAGCATTCCTGTGCAGGTGCCAGCATGGAGCCTATCACAGTATGGGGATGTTTACTCCAGCAGCAGCCTGTGTGTCAGCATCCAGAAGCACCCTGAAAGGCATCTTTGCCACCATCTCAAGTGACTTACAAAGGTCTGTTTCTTATCCTTCCCACCATGAGGCTGCTTCCAAGTGACTTCAGCTGATGCTTTTTGCAGCGTTTCAGGAGTTTAAAATGATGCTTTGAGCTGTACACTGGCATGCAGCCAGAGGTGATGCCAGAATCAGAGCCCACTGCTTTCACTGGAAGTCTCTGAACGGGAGTCTTGATGTGCTTACTTTGCATCGGCAAGAGAATATCCAAAGGATTTCAGTTCAGAAAAGTTTTTTGGAATAACTTCAACACTGGAAAAAATAATGTCCTGTTATAACAAAATTGGCGTGTTCATTCATTGGGCTACACCTCATGCAGTCAGCTGAGGCACAGGCCTCCTCTCTGGCTCTTCACAGAGACCTGTGGGCTGTGAGCAATTTGGGAAGGGAAGCACTGCCGTCCATCACTGGTCTCACTGAGGCTGAGACAGGCCAGGAGGGCCATGAGCACCTTGTCTTTGCCGTGGTTACTAGCAACTGCTCTGGCCAGGAGGTTTTCATATTCTATTTCTATTTCCATTTTCTATTTCATATGTAAAAAGGCCCCATGGCCTTCATCTCACTGGTCCTCAAAAGAGGACAACAAATGTCAGTGTTATCATCCTTGGCCTTGGATGTGCTTTACAAGGACACGTGACCAGCATCCCTGCAGGACAGCCTGTAAGGGCATCTCTAGGTGAAGTGAGGGATCTGAGGTCACACCAAGTTTGCAGGCAAAGGCTTCAGTGGAGCTGTCCTGCAGCAATGCCTCCATCACTGCAGCTTGGCTGTCCATGGCCTCCATCCCAGGTCATCCCTTCGGCACCGGGGCGGGAGGAGGTGCTTCGGGGGGAGGCCCAGCGCTGCTGCCAAAAGGGACAGCAAAGAGCTGGGCTGTGCCACAATCTGCTCTGGGAACAACATGACAGATGGAGCTGACTCTCATCCTTGGAGTTCTGCTGAGAGCAGAACCGCTGGCAGATTTTCAGTGCTTCAGTTGCTGTTACAAAGAGTGAGCATTTCTGAGACCCAGTTTCTTGAGTTTAAAAATATATGTATATGTATATAAAAATATATGTATTTTCCTTCTTTGTGTCCTGTTGATACTTGGTGTCCTTCAGGAATGTGAATGCCCCTTCCCTACAACCACCACTGGTTTTGAGTTGTGCTGTCTCCTGCAATGTCTGGGCATGGAAAGAGTACATGTGCTGCACAAAAATGGATCAGCTGTTTGTGAAAGGTTGTGAACTGACCACATTTTGTAGGTAGCTGGTTGCAAGTGCTGAGGCTGTTAAAAGCTGAAGTCAAACTCATTTTAAACTTGGCAAGAGTAACTTGAAGCCTATGAATTTTTAAACTGCCGAGCTCTGGAATAATTAAAAATCTTTCAGTGCACCTCTCCAGTAACAACTTATGTGCTATGTGCTTTCCCTCTCTCTGTAATTGAGTAATAATCACTCTCTTTACAAAGCTATATGTGGTGCATGCACTTGTATGGCTTGCCTGCTCTTTTTGAGCCAGTCTGACAGCTGGCATTTGGTCCTCTCATCTCAGGAGGGTCACTGCCTCCCCAAGGTGGGTTTGGAGTCTCTCAGCCCTGAACAGCTGCAAGAGCAGAGAAGAGACTGAACCACGTCACCAGTGCGGCAGGAGGATGCTGGAGCTGTTGGTCCTTTTTTTTAAATTAAACTGTGAAGAACCTCAGCCCTATCTTGAGGCCGTGGGAAGCTCTGAAATGTTGGATTTTCTCCTTTCAGGGAGCAGGAACCTGTTTTGCTCCCCCACCAGTTGCAGTGCCCGACCTTTGTCTCTCCAGGGTGAGTGAGGATGTGGGGTGTGTGCTGGTCTGGGAGCTGAGAGTCCATGGGCGCTGGCAATCACCTCTCACAGCCCTGTGGGAGCCACTGGCAAATGCAGCTTCCCTGGAGCCCGTGTGTTTCATCTGGGTGCAGGTCAGGTTGGGCTGAGCAGCCGCTCCAGAGTCTCCCTGTGATGGACAAACAGGGAGGCTGCTGCGGAAATGCTGCGTGCAAAAACAGCATTCCCTACAAAAACAGCTTTTTCATTGGAAGTTTAATGATTTCTACTCTAAGTATTTCTACTGCCTGGCCAAAATAAAAGTGTCTAAAATTAGCTTCCCCAGATAAAGACATTTTTGTCATATTTGGTGCATTCCTATCCGAACACTGAAAGCCAGCTGTTTGGGCAGGGATACAGAGAGCAATCTGTTTGTAACTATACTGATCTGGCATTTCTAGCCCTGGAATTAATAGCTTTTTTATCTTTCTACATCCTAGGTTCATTTTTTCCATGCTAAGAGAGTGCCAGAAGAAGCATTATAAACGCTATATAATTAAAACCAGAAGTGCCTCACAGTGAACTTAATTGTAAATGCTAATGGCATTTCTAGCAAAAGTAATACCCTGGGGGACTCATTGCAAATTAACTAAGAAGAACTCAGTGATGTTGCTTCTATGGATTTTAACTGAATCTGTACTGTTAAAAGGAGTCAGGAATTGGATTTTTTTCACGTCAGTTGAAATCCTCTGTAACTGGGGTCATGGATTGCTGGATAAAACCTGTGAGACCAGATCAAGAAGCCACCCCAATTCTGTTTTTTATTATCATGTAACTTCCCTTACCAGGACATTACCATTACAACCCAGTTTTTCCATCTGCTCTTCTGGCTCTACACTGGTGAAAGTCATTTGGCTCCAGAGAGTGATGTTGGAGTGAGAAAAGAGCTGGGTTCCAGTGTGAGGAAAGGGCAGGGGGGAGGCTTGTGACCTGGTGGCTGGGCTAATGCAAGCAGAGGGACCAAGGGCTGGCTCTGTATATCTCAGGGCTCTGTACCTCTTAGGACCAAAAAAAAAAAAAAATAAAAAAAACCTACACACACAAAAAAATGAAAATAAAAGAAAAAGAAAAAAACAGATGTTGATTCCTGGAAAAATAACATATTTAAAGAATGGCCACAAAAATCCAGCGGTCTCTTAATGGCCGTGCTTTGCAAATACTTCTGTGCCTGATTTTCCAGCCATGTGTGAGAAGCTCGCCCAGGGGTTTTTAAACTGAGTATTTCAAGAGACTTTGCTGTAACTGGTGAAGCCTTCCTGTGGCCTCTCCACCGAGGTGCTTGCTGCAGGGGTGAGAGCTCTGGCAGGAAATCAGAAAACTGGAGAATGAGTAACAGCCCAAGATGAAAAGTTTTTCTGTGATGAGGGTCATGAGGATGGCACCAATGGGCTGCAGGTGGGCTCTGGTGTCAGGCTTATGAGTTACTGGTGGCCCAATGCCTCAAAGGGAAAGTGTCCCATCCTGGCACAGGGCCCTTTGCTAAGATGCTGCTGCAACAACAATCCCTGCTCCTGGGGAGTGAGCCTGGGAGAGAAAGGTTCCTTCAAAAGGGCAAGCCCAGAGCTGGAGCAGGCTGGACTGGAGACTGACAAGCTTGTCAGCTACTGCCCACCTTGCCAACTCCTGGTTCTTGCTCCATCCATCAACAACAGCCCCTGAGCCCTGGAGAGCCCTGGCAGCCCAGGGGGGACAGCTGTCTGCCAGGAGTGACCTAGACCAGTGATGGGGCTGGGAGAGGTCTCCATCACTGGCTGTAAGCCTGAGGGACCTGGCTCCATGCTTTGGCACCTTCATGCCATGCTGGGAAGGGGGGGAGTGAATGTGATTCCTGGCAGAGAGGTGCTGGACACATCAGTGACAAGGAATTGCATGTGGCTGGAGGGGAGAAGTTGGTTCAAAGCCATAAGCAAAGATTTGCTTGTTCCCAGCAAAACCCAGGGCTGGTTTTGAACCAGCTGGTGAAAAGAATATCCAAGAGGGTGCTTTGCTTTTTGCTAAGCTTGTTCCTAGTCACCAGTGCTCCTGAAATGTTACTTGTGAATCCTCAGTGATGAGGAGCTTCCCTGGGACTTTTGTGGGATTTCCACAGTCAGATGTTTCCACAGTCCATGCCAAAGTTAGCTGGCTGACTCAAAGCTTGGGTCAAGGCCGGTGGTAGAGATATGGTACAACTTGCCCTAAGATTGAGCATTCAGAATTATTCTATCTGGGATTTTTTTCCCTTTCTCAACTCCTTTTAGTAGTTTCATGAGGAATAGCAGTTAAGATCTGCATGAAATTTAATATATCAGGTGTGCCCCAATGAAAGCGAGTCCCTGATGCCTCGCTATGTTATTAAAATGTCTTGCAACTTTACATTTTCTCACTAGCAAGGCACTGCATGGCTCTCAGGGACTGCTAAGCGATTCTCTCGGTGAGATGGGAGCCAGAGAGGATGAAACAGAGGACAAGCAAGAAGCAGTACTCCTGTGTTAGCAGGACAGTGTGCCAAGAAGCTCTCATCTATTGGTACTTTTGCAGTGACTTTGGACAGACTCAGTTCCTGGAGCCAGCTCAGTGTGTCTCTTCCATCAGGCCATGGGTGTGCTGGGGGCTTAGAGGCAGTGGCACAGCCCTGGGCAGCAGCTCCCAGCACCTCAGTCCCTGCAGCAGTCACTGCCCGCACTGCTGCCAGCTGGTGGGAACCCAAAGGTGCCCTCCTACGTGCTCTGAATCACAGGCAGCAGCTCAGTTGCTCCAGGATGGAGAAGTTATGAAAAAAGCTAACTGCTGGCCACAAACATTTGCAGTATTCTTGCCTTGGAGCAACTGAGCTGCAGCCAAACGGGTGGAATCCAAAGGGATCAGAACAACACTCAGGCCAGAGCAGGGTTTCTTAAACATAAGCTTATAGGCACACACAAGAAGTTTCTTTCTTGGCAGATGTAAGGTCTGAAAAATGTGTCAGGGAGAGCAGGATGTTCAGTTAGAACTTTAATAACAAACAGCTGTAGTAAAGCCTGGGCTTCCTACAAGTCAAAATAAACTTTGCCACCAAGCTAAGTGGAGCCAGTGCTCCAGCTCACATAGCTTGGAAATGTCAGGGTGGAGAGGACCCATGTGGTGAAATTTCTCCTCCCAGCTGAACTTTGTTTTTTCTTCCATCACCTTTTTTTCTTTTCCCATCTCCATTGGGATGCCACTGCATCTTTTCACAGCAGCTGGCATTGCACAGCAACAAAAACATTTCTCCTGAGATAATTTGCACCTACTGCAAGTGGGAGATTTTCAAACACTGCCTTCAGTTCTGGTTATTTGACTTCAGAGAACAAACTCAGGAGACAAATGACCCATTGAACTTCAGGGTCACTGGCACTTGACACTTTAGGTAAGAAGAGAAGCTAGGGCTCAGGTCAGGCCCTTGTGTACACCTCTGTTCAGTCACTGAAGTCAAATAATCAAAAAATCACAGAAGTCTGTTTCCTTTCCCCATGCATTTTATTTTCTTTTTCATTCCCTTGTTCGTTTTGGAGACAAGCATTATAAGAAAACTACAGTAAGTTATTTTCAGGGCAGCTGTATGTTTTTTGATTCGTTGGCATCCCAGTCAAATCCTGACTTGCCAAGGGCATTTAGCCCTGTATCTTGATCCTGCATAAGGTCCAAGTTTCACAGCCATGTGCCCAGCCACCCTCTGGGTGAAGAACATTTTTCCTAATATCCAACCTAAACCTCCCTGACACAACTTCAGGCCATTCCCCCAGGTCCTGTCACTGGTCACCACATTATGGTTTTGATCTCAGAGTAATTTACAGTAACATACTGATTCAAGTGGGTGATGGGCAAACTTAGACAGCAAAGCCCAGGGGTCTGTCTGTCTGTAAATAATGCCTACAAAGTTGGGTTTGTATCCCAGGGACGTGACTTTCAAGGTCTTTAGGGGATGCTATTGCTGAGTGATCAGCAGGACTCTGCCTGCTGGGTACTGCACCAGCACCCACAACCATGACCTCAAAGGCTGTCCCAAACTCAGAAAATACCAGTAAAGTCACCACTAAATCAATGAACCAATCAATCAATTACTATTCTTCAGCCACACAATCTTTTCTACTTTGCCCTTACAAGTCTTCACTCATACATCAGACCTGCTGGCTCCTCATGCTGAGACAGTGGCCAGATGCTGTGGATTTGCCTTTAGTAGAGAGAACTTTTTAATAGTTGAGAGGGAGCTTAGACAAGATTGAAGCAAATTATATGTAGGCCAGATCCTAAATATAGTTGGAATATCACTCTAACTTGGCTGTGGAGTCTTTCCAAACCAAATTCTTCTTCAAATGCCTTTTTAGCTGTTGGAAATTCAGCTCGAGTACAAACCAAATTGTTTTTCCAAATACATTTCTGGAAGAAGTAGATGTGAGCATGCAGAAGAAAAACTAACCTTGTAGCTGCACATATGATTCTCTTACACTTTGGGAACTTGCTGCATATGACAAAAAGCAGGAAGTGAGACTACTCAGTGGCCTCTGCTAGCACCTTCCTTTTTGCGAGATGCTTTTAAAGCCCCCACATAATCCATTCTCTCCCCCATCCTGCTTGGGTGAAGTGAAGGAACTGCTGTGTGGTGTTTAACTGACAGCTGGGGCTAAACCACAACATGCAGTTTTCAAATTGCTTCTGCAATAATGATCCAGATACTGCTTTGGATTACCTGGAGAAACTGGTGGGAGAGTGTGTGCGTTAGCCTTAAGTCTATTACAGTGAAGTACAAATAGATTTTAGTCTTTCCCAAACCTCATCTTGTCCCCAGTTGTCAGATGAAATGATCAAGCAAGGATACCTCCTCAAACAGATTCACTTAGAGGCTAGAAAAAACATCTGAAGCATGTTGATTTTTTTTTTTTCCAATCTAAAAAGTTTGGTTTCTATATTCTGGATCAAATCATTCTTGGCTGTCTCTCGGGTAGATTCAAGATGCCCCAAACAACTCCAATGGCACTGAGGAAAGCAGAGTATTAAGGACGAAAACCTTGACAGTTCTATTTAAAGTGACTTTATTAAAACATTGTTAATATAAAATGTGACCAAATACAATTTTGTCTTTGTAAGAATGTTTAATAAAAACATATTCAAGAAAGAAGGAGCATCAACTCTTGTCAAAGCACAGGAAAAACCTACCAGGATAAGTAAAAAGTTCTGCAGCATGTTCTACCAGCTGGTCCCAATGTGTGTGAGGGTCGAGTTAGCCGATGGAAGAGACAGGCAGCCCAGGTTCTTCCCTAAGAAGCTTTAAGGTATTACCAGAGATGTAAAGTAACGCTCCTTGACAGTAGGAGACTTCGTTTTCAGATCTCCCCAAATCAGAATAAGATTAGAATGTGCATCTTCATTTTGGATTTACTGCTTTTCAGCAGCTGAATGTACAGAAAATCAGATTCACTGGTAACTGCAGACCTCAAGATTAATATTTGTTAGCTTTAAAAGGAAGGTGCAAGTCAATATTAATCATACACCTAAAGAATTGTGTTAAAGTTGTTCTAGCTGTATTAATTCTGGATGCTTGTAGCAAATGCTACAAGAGAAAAAAACAGTGGTTAAGTCCAGGATGATAATAACAAATATTTTCTGAACTGCTGAATGCAGAGATAATATCCATGAACTACAGGAGTTTGTACATCTCAGGAAAAATGTAAAGCTTTCAGAAGCCTATAAATAAGAGTATGCTACGCAATGACTTCTACTCTGTGGCAATCTTACCATTTAGCTAAGGAACTTTTTAAGAAAACACTAGAAAAAGTGGAGGTTTTGGCCTTGGTGTTTTTTGTAGGTTTTTTTTTTTTTTGGTGGGGTGTAGGGGCAAGAAAAGGGGAGGATATGCATACAGCATTTTCCTTGTCCAACAAGTAAATTTTAATGCTCTATCAGCATACTCTGCTTGTTCAGAGCAAGCAGCACACCAATTAGAGGCAAGGATTCTTCCAGGACATTGCAAACTCTTCCTGTAACAAGCAGAAAAAATCCTGCTGCATCCAATTCTGCACATTTAACTGCCCCTGGCACTGAACCAAATGTCAAGTGCTAATCCATGAGAAGCCTAGCACAACTATGGCTTAGAAGATGGTGACCTTCTTACAGCCTTGGCTGGGACCCATCAGAGCCCTGTGTTTTGCCTTCTACCCCAAACAACTGCTATGGGACTATTGCTGAGGTAAAGGGAAAAGTCAAACCTTTGGCATTGGAGCAGACCAGTCACTGGCTGTGCGTAGGGGAATTAAGGCTTCAAGGTGAGGTAAACACAGTGAGAATCAGTGTGTAAATCATGCTGCATTTCAGAGACAACAGATCCAAACGACAGCTACTCTTGTTCTCTACATTTTAAACACCAAAGATCATTCAAAAGCACAACTGGAGGCAACACTGCCAAGGGCCACCTTGAGATGTCTCTCTGCACCTTAGGAATAAATGTAACCCAGATGTTGAACACTAAAGAGGGTGAACCCACACGGAGGAAAAAGCACCAAAGTTGATGAGTCCTTGAGACGATAAGCTGCTTAAAAACAAAAAAAGCCTCACACTGCTGTGACCTCCCATAAACATAGTGGTTTACTGACACAAAGGTAATCTACACTCCAGAAATTCTCAGTGCTGTAGTTCCAACACTAGTGTTATGAAGAGTTATGCTCTAGTAAGGAGGCAGTGAAATTGTGTTCCCTGAAGAATTTCTCCAATTCATTAGGTGTTGTCCCAGACCCTTCTACCCACCCCCAAGTCTTCAATCCAAAGATCAGAAACACCATTTCCCCAGGTCATTTCTCTAACACTCTTAAGTGATTTTAGCAGATTTTTAGGGTACAAACACAGTGCTTTTTTTGGATCCATCATCATTTTGGCAATGCCTTTGCCTTCTTCAGAAGAAAAGTGTCTTCAGTAAGTGGTACAAAAGATACTTTCAAACAAAAAGAAATCTACAAATCAATGCAATTCTGGATGCTTGCTTTTCACACTGTTTTTTGCTAGCTATCTGAAGTATGGAATGGTTTTCTTACTTGGAACCACTGCACGTGCAACACTATTTCTTACAAGCCATGCCAGCAAGGTTTCCACTGAAAAAAGCAATCTGGTCCTGTAGGTTCCATTTCTAGGATACAGAGACTCTCATGTGTGTTTCTTTAACATGTGTACAGTAACCTCTCCCATCCTCTCAATACAGTAGCTACTAAAAATTTTAACAGATATTAAAAAAATATCCAAAGGAAACCACACTTCTATCACTGTTTAAAAAACAAAAATGCATACGGTATTACAAAAGTTTATACAAAGGCAACATTTAAGAGTTTGAAAGTTACTTCTAGAAAAAGACACAAATGCTAGTAAATTAACATACAAGGAGAAAGGTATTCCACTCCTTCCCCAAAACTGATTGTTGATCTGTTTTGAAGTATCTTTTACCAGTTGTCTAGAAAATCAAAGCCAGTCTTCAAGATAACATTGCTTGTACTAGTCTGCAAGGTGAAAAAAAAAAAAGGAAATAAGATGTAGTTGTTAATCATGGTATTACAAACTCAGTATTTGACTGCCTATCTAAAAAATAAAGTTTAAAATGTTGCCTGACAATATTTCAAGATCTTCACCATGCTCTAGGATACCTACACCATAAAAATGCTAGACATGACATGGAAAAATACTCACAATGCCCAAAAAGGCAATTCCAGATAAAANGTTAATCATGGTATTACAAATTCAATATTTGACTGCCTATCTAAAAAATAAAGTTTAAAATGTTGCCTGACAATATTTCAAGATCTTCACCATGCTCTAGGATACCTACACCATAAAAATGCTAGACATGACATGGAAAAATACTCACAATGCCCAAAAAGGCAATTCCAGATAAAATTATTCTTATGGTCTGCAGGCAAAATGTTTTGGTTTTTTTTTCCTCATGGAAAAAATTCATGAAGATCAGTTTTTTAGACTACAGTGGGAATTGCAGAGAATAAAACACACAGAAGGCAAGCATCATTAATTCAACAGATTGTCTATTGCAATTAGAGCCAGTTGTTCCCAGAAAACTAGACAGATTAAACTTTGATGACAAGTTATTTACTAGGCTATCCAGAACATACTCACTCCTGCAGCATTAGCCATGACATTCAAGGTGATTTTAGTGTTTAGGAAGAGTATGAAAGAGGCACAGCTGAGTCTCTGGATTCTGTTCCTAGAGCATGGCTCCCCAGAATAGGGAAGATAATCCAGAAAAGAAGAAAGGAAGAAAATTCTTGTTGGACAAGAAGTTCTCTGCTCCTCTTTTCCCATTTTCACATGGGAGGGTTGTTTCTCCACAGAG
>VYXF01001326.1:386293-405568 GCA_013397295.1 Polioptila caerulea
GATTTTTAGGGTACAAACACAGTGCTTTTTTTGGATCCATCATCATTTTGGCAATGCCTTTGCCTTCTTCAGAAGAGAAGTGTCTTCAGTAAGTGGTACAAAAGATACTTTCAAACAAAACGAAATCTACAAATCAATGCAATTCTGGGTGCTTGCTTTTCACACTGTTTTTTGCTAGCTATCTGAAGTATGGAATGGTTTTCTTACTTGGAACCACTGCACGTGCAACACTATTTCTTACAAGGCATGCCAGCAAGGTTTCCACTGAAAAAAGCAATCTGGTCCTGTAGGTTCCATTTCTAGGATACAGAGACTCTCATGTGTGTTTCTTTAACATGTGTACAGTAACCTCTCCCATCCTCTCAATACAGTAGCTACTAAAAATTTTAACAGATATTAAAAAAATATCCAAAGGAAACCACACTTCTATCACTGTTTAAAAAACAAAAATGCATACGGTATTACAAAAGTTTATACAAAGGCAACATTTAAGAGTTTGAAAGTTACTTCTAGAAAAAGACACAAATGCTAGTAAATTAACATACAAGGAGAAAGGTATTCCACTCCTTCCCCAAAACTGATTGTTGATCTGTTTTGAAGTATCTTTTACCAGTTGTCTAGAAAATCAAAGCCAGTCTTCAAGATAACATTGCTTGTACTAGTCTGCAAGGTGAAAAAAAAAAAAGGAAATAAGATGTAGTTGTTAATCATGGTATTACAAATTCAATATTTGACTGCCTATCTAAAAAATAAAGTTTAAAATGTTGCCTGACAATATTTCAAGATCTTCACCATGCTCTAGGATACCTACACCATAAAAATGCTAGACATGACATGGAAAAATACTCACAATGCCCAAAAAGGCAATTCCAGATAAAATTATTCTTATGGTCTGCAGGCAAAATGTTTTGGTTTTTTTTTCCTCATGGAAAAAATTCATGAAGATCAGTTTTTTAGACTACAGTGGGAATTGCAGAGAATAAAACACACAGAAGGCAAGCATCATTAATTCAACAGATTGTCTATTGCAATTAGAGCCAGTTGTTCCCAGAAAACTAGACAGATTAAACTTTGATGACAAGTTATTTACTAGGCTATCCAGAACATACTCACTCCTGCAGCATTAGCCATGACATTCAAGGTGATTTTAGTGTTTAGGAAGAGTATGAAAGAGGCACAGCTGAGTCTCTGGATTCTGTTCCTAGAGCATGGCTTCCCAGAATAGGGAAGATAATCCAGAAAAGAAGAAAGGAAGAAAATTCTTGTTGGACAAGAAGTTCTCTGCTCCTCTTTTCCCATTTTCACATGGGAGGGTTGTTTCTCCACAGAGGAAAAAAAACCAGGCTTTTCAAACTACTTCAAAGTTATCTTGAAAACATTCACAAAGGAATTGAAACTCTTAATTTGTAAGAAAATACGATAAAGCCTTTAACTCAAATTAAAGGAGTACCATGCACTCCTAGATACAAGTTGTAGCTAGACAGCTCAGGCAGCACTATCCCTCAGCTTCAGAAAATGAAAACTAAACATAGGGCTTCAAATACTGGAGTAGCTTAAGTATTGTTCTCTCCTAAGTGCTGCCACTTACTTCTCTTGCAACCAGTTACCTCACCCTCCATCTTTCTGACTTTACATCATCTTGTTTGGAATTCAAACAACCACAGTTGGGAAAACAGAGAAAAAAGCTGTGTGAAGTGCTGAAGGTGTACAGTGATGTGTCAGGCTATGGCCAGAGCGATGCCACAGATTTCAAACAGAACTGCATTGCTCTGCTTGGAGTACCACTCCTCTTCTCTGCTTCACAGTTTTCAAGCTTTTGATCTCTTTCTTTTTTTTCCTTCACTATATCATATCCTGCTGTTCCCTTTCTTTTCTCACAGATCAGCATCACTTTTATAAATAGCTTCAATTGGCTATTGAGCTGCTTAAGGTTATTTTTTGTTGTTGGGTTGTTTGGGTTTTTTCATTAAAAAAAACATCGAGAGGGCTAATTCTGGAAGCTCATTCTATTTCTATTTTGGACTTTAAGAGAAAACACATTTGAAAGCAGCACAGCTGCCTGGGACAAAGCACTGGGAAGTGGCTGTCAGGCTACTGCTTGGAACAGCTGAGAACTAGTTCAGCATTCACCACCATGCTGTGTGTGCCAGTGAAGTACCCTAGACCCTAACTCACCTACTTTTCAAGTTAAAAAGCTTATTCTTTCCATTAAGTGTTTTGCTTTTTCAAATAAACCCCCAAACCCCCACAACCTCTTTTATGTGCTACAGCAGCTTGCTAGGTAGCTTGCTGTCAATTAGCTGCTTGGTGCCTTGTCAGCATTTCTGGAGTTTGATCTAAATTGTGCCTTTATCCTATGTGTTAAAAAGCACTTTATTGAAGTTAACATGTTAAACAGACTGTTAAATAGACTTCTTCACATTTGAAAGACAAAAAGCCATCAAGCTGAGCTAAGGCTTAGTGCCTTTTGGAGTCCCTAATCTTCCAGAGTGGCCCTGCCAGATTTTAATGTGCTCTCCAGTTTTAAAGTGGGTGTAGCAGTACTCACCTGTCCAGGCATTTGTGGGTCTGTAAGTATAGTACCATCAGTATCTTCCTTGTTTGTCCTAGAAGAGGCCAGATCCTGTGGTGGATCAGGAAGAAAGAAGTCATCTAGGGAACTAGCAGGGAGTTGAGCAGGTCGAGGTTTCTCCCACTCGAGAGATACAGAAGGTGGGCTGGGGGCAACAGACTTCTCTGGCTTAGTTGTGCTGGGCTTCTCAGCTTTGGTCATCTCCTTTGGAGCAGACTCTTGTCTGTAAAAAGAGGGAAGGGGCTTCTCTCCTTTCTCCATGGACTTGATCTGGCTGGGGGTCAAAGACTGGAACTCAGACTTGTCTCCTTCAAACTTGGAGCGCTCTGCATTTATCTTCCAAAAGGACGACTCCTCTTCCTTTCTGGATGCTATCAACCCCTCAGAGCCAGGGGTCTTAGTGGCCTGGGAAGACTTGGGGACTTGGACACCAGGTGCTGCTTTAACAGGCTGCCTCTGCTCGTTCTGCAGCTGGGCACCACCTTGCTCTTGTATGGAGAGAGATGCAACGCTGAACTCCATCTGACTCTGTTCAGGGACACACAAACAGTATTTCAAAGCCCTTCACACAGATAGAGTTTTGACTTTCTGACCCTGGTGCATACAGATAACACTTCAGCCCACTGCCAGGCAGCTCTCAGACAACAGATACCACAGCAAAGCCAACTTGATTTCACCAGAAACGTCTATCTTTGTAGCTTCATAAAAATAATGATTTTTAAAAGTCTGAACTGCAAGCAAACATCAAAGTCCCAGACTTGCTGCAGAGGAGACAGAGAAAACAGTTGTATTGGAGTTACTCAGTGCCATCTAAGGCAGCAGTGCACAGCATGCACAGCTCTGAAACATTAGAACAGCAGCACTAAAACATTACAACAGCTGCAGATGCATTCTGACAGTCAGAGATGTTTTACATGAAAATTTTATGCAAAAAAAGCTTTTGAGTGTAGCTCAAAAGGCAATCTTCCATTGTAGTCTTTGAAATAGTTGGCTACAGGTCCTTATACTTCCAAGATAAAGGATTAGATATAATGGGTATGCATAGGTAAGTCATTTTATAATTCTAATGCCCCTCTGAAGGAAGAGAAGTAACTCCAGCTCTCCACCTGTTCCAGAGCCCTGGGTTTTTTTCACTTGCAGCACAGAGATAGCTGTACCCATTTCAGAGAGGTAACACTGGGCCAAGGAAGCAAGTGATGACAGTTAATGCATGAAAAAAATCTTACAAGTCACAGAAAAGTGAACAGTACTTAAAAATGTTTGTTTTACTTACCAACACTTCAGTAAAATGATTCTCAACTAGCTAGACACTCTTCAGGCTAATAAAAGTTAAGCCTTATTACCTCTGAGAAACATATAAGCATACTGCCAGGAAAGAAAAACCTAATACACAGACTCATGTTTGTAAAAAGGAACAAATAACTCAAGGAAAAAAACCTGCCTTTATTGTTAAAGCTATGCTGTTATCATCATGGGCCTGACTGGGTTTGAAAAAAAATCTCAGAGGACTTGTACCTTTTGCTACAAACGGTTAAAAGATACTTTGGAGGTTCATTACAAAATTGTGATGTATTTTCACCATTCTACTTCATCCCCCAGCCTTTCCTGAATAAAACTGCAACAGCATCTATGGGCTTCAGTCTAAAACAAGTCCTAGTTGCATATCATTTTCACTGAAGTGTTTGATCTTGAGTCCTACACTACTGTGCATGTTAAGTTCAAAGGGACTCTGGGTCTGCCAGGACTCACACGCCTTGTAGTTAATATTCAGAAACTTCTCATCAAAGAACAACTGTTAACCCAGCAACTGATTATTTATAAAACAATTTTTTTAAACAGTCAGCAGCTGACTACACATAATTTGATTCGTGGACTTAGATCTGACCTTTCTAAAGAATTAGATGCATCATTTTTCCAAGGCTGTAGGCAAAAAAGCACCAAGCTCTGTGTTTTCATGAAGAATATACTGTGCTATCAAAAGACGCAGAACATAAACAAGCTGCAAGTAATTATAGCTCAGCTAGAATAAAGTGAGTGCAAGGATACAAGCAAGTCTTACCAAACAACTCAACACCCCACCCTGCCTGCAAAAAACTATGAAGAAAAACCTTAGTGCTCTGATTTATTTTTTTTAAACAAGTCATGATGTAAAATTAAGAGCAGGATATTTATCCGTAGACAAATTTTGCATAAACAAACCATAGATGCAATGGTGTTGAGGATTATTTACAGTGACTGCCATTCCCTATATTAAAATATAGGGATTTATTTCCCTAAGCTCATTTGGCAGTACTACTGAATAGTAATTTACCACCCTGAAGTTAAGATGCTTTAAGACTTTAGAACAGATAAAATCCCAGCTTAAAAAAACCACAATACAATATAAAATAGACCTGTAATTCCCCAGTAGCCAGGAGAAAAAAACAAAAGACAGATTCCAAAAATCAGAGGTTAAAAAACCCCCAAAAACATCTTGGAAGACTTAAGTCATGTAGGAATTAAAACAGTACTACTTTTTGTCCTTCAGCAGTCTGCTGTCTTCTGAATAGCCTGTCCTGGGGCTCACACTGGGGATGACAGTAGCTAAAGGCCACCACAGCAGCAGTCACTTTCAGTAGAATGATTCCTTCATCCCCCAGCCCAAGGGAGAGGGAAGATCAGTGCCCAGAGTGCAGAGCAGCCAGCACAGTCCCCAGGCCCACCAGGACAGCGCTGGAAATAAAATCCAGGAAAAACACCAACAGAAGGGAAGTATGGGTCTGTTAAAACAAAAACTAGAAAAAGGAAACCAACAAGATGGCTCTGCATTTCAACAGCCAGACAAGCAAAGCCAGGCCTTCTGAAAAGTTCTTAGGCCGTGGAGCTAAAGGCACTGACAGTGGTGATATTTTATGTTCTTTTTTATGGGTCAAAATATCAACCTGGTGGCACATGCTCCTAGCATAGAGATGAGTGTGGCACTGCAGCAGCCCTTCAGGCAGTTGTACCCTTGCAACCTGCTCGAGGATGCATGTTCTGGAGAGGATGTCCTCTTTGCCCTATTGGGCAGAGACCACAGGGTGCTCCCACTGGAGAGGACAGGACCACCTGACACTGGAGATTGCATATCTGTGTCACGGTATGCTTTGGAGCTCAAGCAGGTCATAGCCTGACACGGAATAATCCCAATGAAAATCCTTCTTTGGGAGTTTTCGCTCTCCCACGAGGAAGGCAAAGAAGACAAGACTACCCCGACAGGTTCTGAAGGCACTGTGTCTCAGCATGATGTAAATACAGCTCCGAGAGGTCACACGGATAATTCTGCTTCTAGCATTTCATTCCAGAAGCCAAGAACTTCTGTGGACCAGTCACAAGATATTCTGTTTTCCCTGAAATATATAATGCTTCTATTTGACTTCTGAGGTTATTTAACACATCTAAACCTCTAAGAAATGTAGCTGACGAAAGAAAATGATTAATAGGCAATATCTTTCCAGTCAAAAAATTGGCAATAAAACACCCTCCCCCGCAAGGAAAAAACAAACCAAACAACAGAGCAGCAGCCTAAGTAGGAAGATAATTCCACAGAGATGGAAAAGGCCCATGTGTGAAACACCCTATGCTGACATCTAAGTAATGAGTAGTACTGTACACTCTAATGAGTCACTAGACACTACAAATGTGATTTTAATTAGAGTTCTGCTCTCAATTTCTTACATCAGATTGCAAACTGGCAATTGGTTGCGTCAGCAGGAGAAGGAAGGAAATGATATTTAAAAGACAGCAACCTCCACCTCCCCTCCAAAAATTGTCCTTTTCCTTCAGGTTTGCCAGCCATGAGAATTCCTTGATGCACATCTCTCCTGGCCCCAGCCAAACTCAGGGTGGCAGCTCAGCTGTAAAGGTTTGCCTTCCCCAGGCTGGGGCGGAGTTGCTGCCAGCTGCACCTGCCCATGCAGCTCTCAGAAGCAGAATTGCACTTGTGGCACTCTACCAGCTGCCACCCTGGGGAGGCAAACACTGAACAGGGGAGTGTGATTTCATGGTCACAAGTGAATTGTCTTTCAGGCACAGTTTGGGATTCTAGAGAGAGGGTTTCAGTTCCCCGCTCTTTCATTGATTTTGTATTACTTTACTTGAGCTGCAGTTTCTGTACGTGTAATTCTGTCTGTGTAATTCCCATAGAGCAAAGCAAAATAAAAATATTTTCTTTTTCCTACCATCTGTCCAAATGGTATTTCTGGGAATTGTTCAGCCCAGAAGTCTCAAGAGTTTACAGACAGACTAGTGTAGTCCCAACTGTAATTTCTAGAAATCATTGGAATTCAAATAAAAGCTATTGAGAGCAGTAGTATTTTCAAGATATTGCAAGAGCAAGTCATTCTCAACACATTAAGAGAGAGGGAGGAGAGAGTGCATGTGAAAGCATGCACAAAGAAGTATTTTGAGGTAAAGCAAATCTAGACGTCTGTGTTCATTTCAGTCTTATCCCTCTGGTCCCAAACCACTGCAAGGGTTTAAATAAAGGATGTCCTGTCTTGACCATTTTTCTGTATCATAAATATAAATAGCATTAGAAATTGCAGGTTTTAGGAGGTTGCATGTCTATCTTTCCTTAAAAAGACCAAATGAAGCTATTTAGGAATTTTGTTTACTGGATTAAAAAATTTAGACCAAACTTCAGTCTCAAGGCAGCAATAATCCACCAAAGTGTAATAGTGGTGGTATATAGTCATGGGAAACAATGTAAGCAGAAAGAGAGGCACCAGACACTAAGAATGTCATGATTTAATAATACTGAAATCAGGTCTCAGTTCATAAGTACATATTAAAAACAAGATGACCACAAAGAACCCAGGAACTTTTAAAGCATCTTATTCACTCATCAGGAATGTGTAGCATTTTACTAAGCAGTCACGCAAATACAGCCAAAACAAATTGTTTTGCTTGGCAGGCTGAAAAATCCAAATTGTTGAGACAAAGACTACAGAAACACTGTCAAAAGCGACTTGTTTTAAGCACAGCCTGATAAATGCAGAGGTAAGAAAGCCAACTTTAAAAGATTTAGAAGATGACTTTGCTGAATGGACAAAACCAAAATAAATAGAGGGCCCAAAGTAGCTGCAGTTTTTGCTTTGTTTCCTGTGCACACTGTGGGTGTTTTCAGGATCTTTTCAGAGTCCAAAAGAAATCCTTAGGTCAGCAGAAGCAAATTGCAAGGGCAAAAAAATAGAGCAAAGCACTGAAACCCAATCTAAGTAATTTTAGTCCATATAGAAAGACAATGCCCAAGTTATGTAGTATGGACCTTTGGAGGAAATTCCATTCTGTACTCTGCCAACATGAACTCAGTCCAGTCTGCCACTGTTACTGGCTAGCTTGAGCAAGCTTGTACTGACAGTGCCTGGTTTGATGCTCAAAACCAACAAAGATTGATGCAGGTAACTGAATCCTCACACTTGGTCATACAGACTCAAATAAACCTTGAACACAGCTTCTACTACCACAAGTTGGGTTTGGTGGGGCTTTTTGGCTTAAGAAGTAGTAGTCACCAGGAGTTTTACAGACAGACTAGTAAGACTAGACCCCGTGTTTTAAACACACATAGTCTAAATCAAAAAGGGAAGGCTCATCTCTAAAGCTCAGGGACCACTCTCCTTCCAAGGAAGCACTGCCTTTGATGCCAGCTTGGTAAAAATAATCACATCAAATTATAGCTTCTAACAAACAGTTATAATATCACACAGCTAAGGAAGGAAGGAAAAAACTATCTTCTGCCAGTGTTTTCCTATTTAAAACAAAACATCAACTAGGGCTTGTACAAAGAAGGCTACTGAAGACTTGATCAAGTTTAGATAAAGAAAACAGTTGGTAAAGCATGTTTATTAGAAGTGGAACTTCGTCGTTTTCTGCCTAAATCATTACTGGGATTAGATCACTTCTGTAGCAACATAATTAGGGAATTCAGACAGGGAGGCAGCAACCAGATTATTGAATGGATTGAAGCTTGTAACTTCCTCGTTTTGCTTTTTTTTTTTTTTTTGGTTTGTTTGTTTTAAACACACCTCAGAGGCTTCTCTTTTCAACAAATACCTGAGGGCCTGTTGAATATAGAAGAGGGTTGGCAACTATTCTACCTGTATCAAGAAAAAGAAATCTTTAGATATGCTTGTTTCAATTTAAAGCATTTGGAATAAAACCTACTTTTGTTAACAGCATGAATTAGAAATAAATTGCAATTTATTCCCATGCTGGTCAGTGCATTCCATGTGTTAACTGAGGTGGCAAACTGAAATATTTTCTGCCCATTACTAAATTAATTAAACACTGCCCCCCCCCAATCTAAAACCACAGAACCCATAAAGTTCTGAGTGCAGGAAGAGTTGCAGAGAAATTTTATTTCCAAGTTCAGGCATGATTCTTGTTTTCCATTTATATCTTGAGGTCCGTGCTGAGTTTTTACTTCAAACAAACCAAGAAACCTCAAAGGCTAAACTCAGCCAAAATGTCATCTTTCATCTCACGTAAACCTGAAGCCATAAATAGAATGCCCCGATTCACAAACCTGGCTAAAACTCCAGTTAAAAATGTAACCCACATTTCAAGACATGTTATGTCCATGAGGGCTCCACCCATGAAGCAAATCACTCCCTGCAATTCAATCTTCAGTTTTAAAATGTCAGCCCATTTGCAGTGCCAAGAGAACTCACCACTTCCCAAGTTTTCCTTCTGAGAAGTGTTATTGCTATCTATTAAGAATATTATTTTAAATGCTGTCTAACAGCTAACTCGGCAATTACATTGTAGTTCTACTTTGTTTGCCTTGTTTGAGGGTTTAAGAAACAGAAAGGTGAGACAAGAAATACTCATCTAAAAATAGTGGAGATATTCATGCAAGTGTTTGCTGTGATATGAACGACTGCAGTCATATCTCACATTTGTGTTTAAAATGAGAATACAGAAAGTTTACTTGTGACACAAGTGAACTTATCAAGCCCTTCAACCATGTTCTGCACAAAAAGACAGCAATTCAGTACACTGTTCTCTGGGTAAGTTTGATTGCCATGTAAGTAGGGAATCCATGGCACTAGCTACAGTGAGAAAAATTTGTCCATACCTTATCAACTAGAATCCCCATTGGCATCACTGTGACAGCTGAGAGCCTTCAGCCTGGGAGAATACACACCCTCCCTTCTTCTCTACACTTCTCACTACCCTCTCAGTTTCCCTCATGCTAGTTACAGAAAATACCCATTTTGCTGCTTTATTTTTCTGTGTCTCAGTGTTTAAAGAAAAAAAAAAAGCCTCTTGGTTTTACTGATTTACATCTCTACTTTCTTCTGCTCTGCAAAAGTCACACTCCCTTCCTTGGGTAAGCCAGAGCATATTCATGCACATTCAGGTAATAACGTGCTAAAAACCCAAACCAAACAAAAAGCCCTGCATTAAAGGGAGACCAGGGAAAAGAGTATTGTGGAAAGAACAACCAACCCATCCTGGGTAGAGCTTATGGAATGGAAAGAGCCTGACAGCCTTAAACAACAGTGGGAACAGGTCTGGCTCACAGGACATGGAACAATGCATTACGACACATCAACCTTGAACAGCTCATTCAGGGTTCCTCACGTGGGACCACTTGAGCAAGGCTACTTTTTCCTCAGCTGGTACCTCATTAAAAATTGCCTTCCAGTATTACCTCATTAAAGTACTGGTTAGGGAAGATCAAAGAGTAAGGAAAAAGCAAGATCTCCACTTTTGAAAAGGAAGACTCAGCAGTGGAAGGATTTGGTTGAAAGATTGATACAATACGAGGCACTGGGGAAAAAACAAAAGGAAGAATCCACAGGAACTGACCAACCCCGTAAATCCAGACAAAATGGATTCTCTAGACTTTTGCTAAGGAAAAAGGTAATGCAACTTTTCAGCCTACAGCTGTAGCACAGCTTTTATTTCTGGTCAGCAAGGAGGGAGAGGGGGAAGAGGGAAGAAACAGCTTGATCAGCCACGACAATTAACTCTAAAACAACCTCCTCCCCTCCTCACTTCTCTTCAGTGACCACACGAGTGTTCCCATACCATTCTGTGCTCCTCAACTCATTACAGTAAAGGATGAAACCAGTGCATTTATCCAACTGGTCCCTCATTTTGAGATACCACGAGGACAGGATAAATACCCTTCATCAGCAAGTGATAAAGCAGGGGTTGGGTTTAAAAAGACTTCAGTAGACATAAAAGCATTAAAAAGAAAAGAGGACTATCAATTAAAGAGAAAAGTCATTCAAGTTGCAGATGTATCTCATCATGGACCACTAGTCAGTGCATTATATGAAGCAGCATCTCTAGCAAGTTCAAGTACTCAGAACTTACAAAATCTTATAAAGACAGAGCTTAAAAATACGATTACAGCTGCCACATTCCCAAATCTGAGGTTTCATGTTTGGACTGATAAGTGAGAGAGAGACAACACTGCTGTCTCCAACATATTATTTATTTCACTCTAACTCTCAATGAGGTCAACACTTTTCTGGCATTTTTTCCTTTCTTGGCAGCTTCACCCAAGTATATCCATGTTAAAAACCTCTTCAATATTATACTAAAAGCCAGTGGCTGCTTCTTCTCAGGGTCCTGAAAGTCAGGAGGGCTTGCCTGAGTGACCAGGCTTCCACTGCAGGAAATCCTCCACTGGTTCCTGAACCATCACAGTTTTAAGGGAGTTTTAAGGCAAGTGAAGACTGGCATTGGTTTCTCTCAAACTGCAGCACTGCAGGCTGCCAGGACCCAGGAGTCACATCAAGTTATAGGTTAATCAGCTTCTGCAAAGCACAGATGGGGTGCAGCTACAGGCAGTGACCTTGAGCAGGGAGAGCTAAGTCTCAGGTCAACTGGATTAATTTAGTATTCACTGGCATTTCCAAATAATTACTCTGCATTAGGCTAAGATTATATTCATAAGGTCGTACATGATTATCTACATAGTTCAAGGGCAAAAAGAAAAAAAAAAAAGAAAGAAATAGGGAACAGGGCAGTAGCAGCTTTCTCTGGCAGATAAGGGCAGAAAACACAAAGTCTGAAATGTGTGATTAAATTGACATGCCTGCCATGCCCAGTTGAGGAAGACAATGAGCTGTGGTTTTGCTCCCAGAATTTCTCCAACAAGGAGAACTAAACTTGATTTCCCACCACACATATGGCACAACTGTGTTTCCTCACACTGCAGGTTCAGAAAACTGGAGAACTCTGGCTCTGTGTTAGCCATATGAGAAACACATCATAAATAATGCTTTGACAAAATACCAGAGGTAAGGTAAGGTGTAAAAGAAACCCCAAACCAACCCACCACAGAAAAATATGTTATTTTTTTAAGGAGCCTTTTGGAGAGGAAATAATATAATGTTTCTAGCATGGCCCTAGGTTAACAAGTTTCACTACATTTGTCCTAAGAGAGGCTTCCAGAAAGAACCCTATGAAGTTGCCTTACCTGCACCCTTCTCACATCACTTTGTAGCTGCTTTACTCCTGACTTCAAAAGTGAAATGCAGCTATATTTATAGAGTAGCTGAGACACTGGTCTTACTAAACATGGAAATTTGATTTAAAACTTTGCAACAAAAAATCAAACAATTTGTAATGAATTGGTTTTACATCTGCACTCAAAGCCAGGACATTAGTTCATGAAGTACATTTTGAGTTTCTCCTGATGTAAATCAAAGCATACCAGTCTGGTTTAATTTCCAGGATGGTCACTTTATACAGCTTGCATAGAATAAAGGTGATATTAATCTATCAAGTATCAAAATGAAGACAATAAATGAAGAAGGAACAGCATAAAATGACAAACCAACATTAAAAAAAAAAAAGCTGTTTATTTACCTTCGTTTCCCAGGAGAACGGAGCTGAGTGTTCATCTTGCCAAGTTATGTCCTGAAATAAAATTCAAGAATGACTAAAAATCAGAACAGTAGCTTCATCTTCTCAGAAGCATCACACAGATGACATTATGTTACGCTGCTGGAACTATAACAACCGCTGCTACAGAACTGACTAAAAAGTGAAAGCACTGCTTAAAAGGTGGCATGGATTACATTTTAAGACTGACTGAAAGCAGGTCCTCTGACAGGAAGGTTATCAACACTATACCAATTTAATCTACAAAATATATGAAGGTTTAACCTGGTCTAAATCTCCTGAAATAGTTTCTCCACAAATAGATTTAAAATGTATTATATTTCCAGTTTTCTACTAGGCATTTCTTGGGTAGCCACTAGCAACACACAGGGACAGAAACAACAAAAGGAGAAGAGGTCTCAGGGAAATCAAGTCCCATTTCCTCCCTTTGGCAGACCCAGGAGCACGAGCACAAGCAGGCAGTGGTGGGGCAGTGGAACAGCTGTGTGGCTGTGTGGCCATGGGGCCACAGGCAGGACAGGCAGGACACACCATCGCACCACGGCGGTGACAGCCACTCTGAAATAAACAGGCAGTGGTGCCCCATGGCACCCACAGCACACAATCTGAACTCCATTCTTCTAAGAAGCTGCATTTCTGAAAATAATCCCAGACTGAGAAATTTAAACCATCTCTTTGTACACGGCATGTCCTCCAGAAATACATGCGGCCCACCCTGAGAAAAGAAAGGGGGGAAAATAATTTGAGAAATGATTGTTGTTCATATTTGTCCAAGAATCACAACAACATGATTGCATTTCTGTTCCCAGTCGTGGCTGGGACTCATTGGTACATTGGATAGTCCCACAGGTAGAGGCAGTGAGCTGCACTCTCCACACTGAGCAGGTCACTGCAGCACAACAGGGAAGGACAGCAGCAGGAACATCGTATGGAAAGGGAAAGGGAAAGGCCAGGACTTTCCATGCAGGATTTTTACAGATGTTTTAACATTTAAAGGAAAAAGGAGAGCAAAAGTCTGACTTTTAGTATCTATCAGAATTTGCTTTTTTTTGTGCTGCCGTCTGCATGAGAATGCCACACCCTCAATGTGTGATGTCTCACAGCAGGTGTGCAAACTCCTTCTAGGACAATATCCTTTGCCTCTGAAATGGAGTTGGCACTTCATTTCTGCACATGCATGAGAGAGGAATCATGGCCCAGAAGGGAAGAGAGCTGGGAGAACCTGAGCACTGAACTGAGTCTCACACACAAGGCAGGACTATAACACTTCTGTCTGCATGGGGTCTGGATAAATCAGGGCTTGGCTTCCACCACAGCAGTAAAGGACAGAAATGAAGCCCAGAGAACACTGTAACACTGTTACAGTGCAGAACACTGCAGTCACAGCACCTTAAAGCTCCAGATGTGTAGGCATAGCTGTCAATGGGCTTTATCTAAGGAGTTTAAAGGAAGCTCTGTCTCCTTGCCATTTACAGGACAAGCAAACCAGCTGGGGACCAGTTTTGAACTTGGCAGTCAGCCAAGTTCATCCTCATCCTAGATCCAAGACATCCAGTTCCTTCTTTTGCTGTATTTGAGGCAAGAGAAGACAGTGCTGGGAGGGACACGAATGCTCCTGCACACCCTCAACTCAGCAATGACACCGCTGCTGTGAGCGAGCCCTGGCGACCAAAGGCCAACCACAGAGGGATAGAAAAGCAGCATGGGGAAGGCAGAGTGAAGGTATGAGGCTGTCATGCAGCAGGATACATAATTTCCTGCAGGACAGAGCAAGTCAGCCTCCCACTTCCTAGAGGCTGATGTCTTCTCAACCAGCACTGCCCTTGTTGGCACCGCAACTTGTAGTCTCAGCCTCCAGCACAGGCAAGCAAAAACCTCCTGGAATGAATTAATTTTGGTTAACAGTTGTCAAAAGTTCTGGTCAGAATCTAAAAGTTTCATAGATTATATAAGATGGAACTAGTGGACACTTGTTAGGCAGCAGTTCCCTAAAAGAGAAGGACCATATATATATATATATTTTTTTTTTTTTTTTCTTAAAAGGATGGCTCATTCTGTCATAGGCTGCACAGCCTATGGGGCTCCTCAGGGCCAGTAACTCTGAGGAGCTCTGTCCACATTCAAAAGCTCTTCCATGGCATATAGCAAAGAATAAAATAGGATAAGACATGGTTGGAGGACACAAACCTTCAAGCAATTGATGTCTGTGGTTATTGGAAGTGTACTTGGGGCTAGGCTGAAGGAGACAGTTGACAAGTTCTGCCCATTGTCAGGGAAGGGAAGGAAGTTTGTGGCCTTCACCTTGTGTGTTTTGACACAGAGAACATGCAGAGGACCAAGTGAAAAGATGGGATACTGTTGAACTGTGTTGTGCTATCTCAATGCCTGATTCATGTTTATCACTAAAAAACATGAGAAGTAACTTTGTTTTTTTGTAGAATAAATAAGTTCTTACATGCTTGAAGAAAAGAATCAACTATTTAAATAACAACAAAAGTGAATTATGACTGGAAATTCTAGAGAAAAAGGCTTCAAGGCTATTTATCATCAATGTAGATTTGAAAAAATCCATATCTGATCAGCTTTTGTTTTCAGCACACAACAATGCCTTCTTCCAGAAAGAAGGCAAATAAATAAACTTTTGTTCACCAGGGTTAAAAAAAAGAACCTATTTGTAAGAAATGGGACCTCATGCAGCATATTTCAAAGCTGAAAAAGACAGAGCTGAAAGAGGCAGAAATCTGGTCATACTCTCGACTTCAATAACCAGCTGCAAAATATATAGAAAAGATTCACAAATTACATTTGCTATATGTAGGCAGCTTGCTGCAAAACAACATCTGAATTTCAAAATGGAAGACACTGGTAAAAGCCTGCCTCTGTATCTGATATGAGCATTGCTCAGCACAGCTGACAGTAGCTGGGCAAGACACAAACCCACCAATAAATGCTTCTCAGAAGTGTTATTAGAACAGAACTTGCTGGTTATTGAGGTCTTACTGCACTCAAAAGCTGCCTTTCATTTTTGGGTGTTTAAAAAGCACAAATCTCTAACAGGCCCAACTTAAAAGTTTTTGCTATATTGATTATTTGTTGCTCTAAAGCAATTCTAAGTAGGGAGATTAAGAGGGTTGGTCCTTTGTTTGGTGTCAAAGTTCTTAAGGCTAGAGCAAAATAAATAGTGTCTCTTCCTAAAGGCAGGTAAGTCAAGCTTCCCTCTTAAAACACAATGAATGAAGCTAACCAAACTCTCTTGCCTGTCTTTCCTCCACTTAAAATGCTTACCACTTCCTAAAGCATATGGCATTTTTTCTAATGAAAAGCTTAGTTATTTCACATCCAGCTCTTTTACTGCTCAAATACTGAATATCCATTCAAAGAAAAAAAAAAGAACTAAAAATCAGACCTTGACTCCATGCGTATGTCACATGCTTACGGATAAAGAGGGGTGGTGTTAGGAGAACAGTGAGAATTTGCTGTAAACTGAATAGCTAAACCATCTTTCACTGAACCAGGGAGAACCCAGTGGCATCAACTGACACCAAATCAGCTGCATTATCAAAGGTTAGACACTACAGCAGGCAAAGGATGGCAGCCTCTCACATACTGCTGGTTTTCCACCTGTAACCCTTATGGTTTATGGCATATTTCAAAACCAATCCATCTATATTACATTTATGCTCAATCTCAGTTGTATTTCCAGATTTCTCTCTGCTCAGTTAACCTTCATTTCTATCGCAATGGGCACTAGAAGGAAGAAATTATAAATGGAGAAATGCCAGCAACTGGAGGCTTGTTGGAAAGAGGAATGCTGCTCTGTTGCAGCATCCAAAAGCCCTCGGTCAGGAGGCTTGGGCTGTATAGACACAGAAGATTATGGTGAAGCAACTACCAGTCTCCTGTGCTGGGCTCCTGTGCAATGATAGCGTCCCACAGTTCAGCAAACAGGACAAAACTTATTTAATGGGGGTGTGAAATGACCCTGTCAGCCTAATTCTCTTTTGAAATCCTGTTCACAGTGCCTGCAGGGCTTCTGCCACCAACTCCATGACTGGTGATGCTGCAATGATGATAAGATGGAAGAGAAGGAGCAGTGACTTTAGGCATTTGCTAAGAGTCACACATGGTGCTGCAGTGCTCTAGCATTATAAAATGACTGGATCATGGCTATAGGATGCCACGGTCCTGTTACTGCACGTCTATTTTCTGTAACACCCTTCCCACACAGCCAGCATACTCAAAGGTGTTTTGAAAACGTAAGAGATGTTTATAGTTTGAGAACTTACAGTCCTGGGCTATGAATTCAGGAGATAAATTTGGTGTTAGAAGAGATATACAGGAAATGGTGGAGGAGAGAAAGAGGGAAGCAACTGTCCAGGGATACAAGACCACTACATATATCCTCTGGACCACCTTATCATAATGACCATATGCATGAAAATGGGACTGACACAGTGCGAGGCCTGGAACAGTAAATCAGTATCTTCAGTGTTCATCCTTGGTTTGCTTTCTACCAAGTCCTCCAAAGAACATGAGGTCAGAGAGATCAAATTTCCATGCTTAAGCAAGGCCAGGTAGATCACTACAGATTTCAACATCAGTTAACAGGGAAGATGAGCTGTGGCTGGAAACATGAAACTTTTGGAGCAGGTATATCAGCAAGAACATCACCAGACCAACACACTCTCACTGAAAGCGCTGCAACATGCACAAGCCATTGTGAGGCATGCGGGCTACTCTCCGCTTCCTTGCCTTGGGATACCGTACACCAATAGCCAGGGAGAGCAGCCAGGACCAATTCAATGGTCCTGGGCAAGGACTGGGTGACCACGGTGTGCGCAGCAGCTGAGACTTAGCAAGGCAGCAGGGACACAGCTCCCTGAGCCGCCTGAGCGGGACACAGAGGTGACAGAGCTCGGCAGGACAGCGCTCGCGAGCACGGGCAGCCAAGCTGAACTGGCAAGAGACCGGCGGCAGCGGCTCTGCTACAGCAGGACAAGGAGGAACGATTTGTCAGCCAGGGCAAATGTCCAACAATCAGGTCAAATGCCAGCAAGGGAGCCAGGGGAGAGGAAGCTATCAGATGAAGAGCCAGGAAAGGATCCAAGGCTCAGTAGCACAGTTGGAAGAACTAAAATGGAAATGGCGAATGCCAAAATGAGTGGAATCTCTTCTCTTCAGAGAAACAATTTATATTAACTTCTGCTTAGAAGTCAAAGAGGAAGTCAGTTGAGGCAGATGCTTCCAAAATTAAACACTTTGTATCAAGTACTTGGACGAAGCATGCCTTCTTTGGTTAATGGCTACAGAAACGCTAACATTATTGTAACTGTATTTGGGGAGAAGAGGGGTAAGAAAACAATTTTCCCAGTTTCAGATGGACAGTCTAGATGTTTTTGAGATGATTATTTCCATACAGTGCAGCACAACAGCCTACAACATGCTTGCTTTCCTTCCAGATCCACATAATTCAAAGCAGAAAGCACAGCAGAGCTTTCCAAGGCTGGGAAAACGGAACATATTTATTTTCCACACTCTTTAAATTCTTTCACAACTAACTTCAGATTTAAGTTTTTTCCAAAGGTTGTTTGCACAACCAAATTTGTTGTCTTGTGTCCTTCTACACCTCTTTTTGGCCATTACTATCAAATATTTATCTAGAATTTAATATCATGGGTATCATGAACTAGACAAAACTGAGCTACATTCTATGCTCCCTAGCTTTAGATACGATGTGTGTGCAGCACAGCATCACACCTTCCTGACAGGGGAAACACAGGCAGCAGCCTCCTGGCACAAAGCTGGTCGGGATCCATGATGCTCAGTATCAGTGTGCCCCACATGCTTCTTAGAAATGCAAGGGATATTGGAGAGGAGCCTAAAAGTAGCACTGCTCTCTTTATATTGGATTGATGATTGCAAATGCAGAAGCACTTCTTTTTTTTTTTTTTTTTTTTTTTTTCTGGTAAAAGCCATATAATTAAAAATTTTCCNTAGAAGCCATATAATTAACAATATTCACTCAAAGTTATTATATGGACATAGTGAAAGAAACCAGCTCTGTAATCATACGAGAATAAAAGAATAGAATAGAAATGTAAAAGAATAGAGAACAAAGGGAACAAAGGGAATCAATACACCGAATAAGAGACACAGTATCTGAAGAGTACTGTCAGGTCTCTTCAAGCATTGTTAGACTTTCTTCTTCAAGGGCTCACACTCGGTGACATGACCTCCTGCTCCAGACCGGGTACTCTTTTACTGTGGATTTCCAGAAGGGCTGCCACGCTTCACCACTGGATAGATGGCTCTCAGAAGGTTCAAAATCCATACTTTTTGCCATCTATCTTTCCACACCCTTGTTTTTCCTGGCATGTGACATGGAACAGGCTGCATTTTTTTAAGGTGTCAAACATGCCAAGAGCTGGAATGTTTTCAGTGTTGTATTTTTAACCGTGTCTAAAACTAGAAACGAAAAGGAAGAGATTTAATTCAGTGTCAACATTCCCTACAGCCCATTTTCAGCAAGGGACTATGTCCAGCGCCAGCCACGGTCATGCCCTGCCGTCGGGGGAACTGAGACCGTCCCCTTCTCCAAGTCTCCTTTCTGCAAAATCCACTTCAGCGCTACCGCTGCCGGCGCCTTCCCTGCTTTTACGGCGTGACCCGGCGCCCCTGGCGCGGCGAACATCCCGCCCTGCCGCACAGCCAGGGAGCGGCGAAGGACTCAAGCTCATCACCGGGGCAACTCTACCGCTGCCGACGGCACGGAACCATCCCGGGCAGCCCAGCGCCGGCGGCACCGCAGCCCGCGGGAG